>JAQHUG010000081.1:6162160-6185749 GCA_028555095.1 Dicrostonyx torquatus
CTGGCAGTCACATTCATAGGGTCCAGTTAGGACATCAGTAAAGTCTTTTTTAAATACAAGGACTCACTTGTATCCCCCTGGCTGTCCTAGAACTCACTATGTTGAGGAGGCTGGCTTTGAGCTCACAGAATCACCTGCCTCTGCCTCCCAAGTGAGCAATACGGTCTTACTCTTAAGTTCTAGAGGGTAACCATGAACACTGGCCATAGCCTATAATGTTTGGGGCTGTATGGACCCTCACTTGCCAACAACTCCAAAAGAGATAACCCATTCCTAGCAGTGGACCTTTTATTTGTTAGTCTGTGGTATCTAGTAGGAGCATCATTGCCGCATTATAGGGTAACTCTAAACAGGGAGGGATGACAAAAGCCATTAGGTAACTTACTATTGTATGTGCTTCCTAAGTATACACATAGATAAAATGAGTTTAAATGGTGTTAAAATTTAAAAATTAAGCTCAAAAATTAAGCTCATGGATTATATACTGTTTGTAGAAATGAACTCTTGGGCAGTTGAAGTGCCTTACAATAGAAATACAGTTTATTTTTTTATTTTATAAATTTTAACTTCCTTTAATCTATGATTATCTGCACTGTCTCTTTAAAGACTTTTTTTTTTAAAGCACTGACTTTATTTTATGGCTCTGTATACTCTACCTTTTCTCTCCGAAGCATACATACATTTATACAACACTGTGACCCATTTAGAGGTTGTTTATGTCTGAATCTGTCCTATTGTGAATCTGTGATTATTTACTGTCCAGGAACACTTTCGCTTTGTGCTTTTAAAATGCTAAGCTCTTAAGAATCTAAGCTTTGACAATCCTAGGTCAAATGCAGGTACTGCCTGTTTGCCCCACTCAGTTTAGCATAGCGGAGCCACTTGTGCCTCTGAGCTGTGCCACACTGCACCACTAGCATGGTGGAGCTGCTTGTGCCTGTGAGTCAGTTGTGCCTCTGAGCCGCACGCAATGCCCAGAAATACAGTTTATTAAAGATAAGATATAGACAGTAAACATGTAAACTATTGTCAGGCAGTGGTGGTTCATGCCTTTAATCCTAACACTCAGGAGGCAGAGGCAGGCAGATCTGAGTTCGAAGCAGCCTGGTCTACAGAGCAAGTTCCAGGACAGGCTCCAAAGCTACAGAGAAACCCTGTCTCAAAAAAAACAAAAGAAAAAAAAAGAAAACTATTTTATATTAAAAGATGGATTTCTGTCAGTAAGATCTTATTCTTTCAGAAAGTAGATTGCACAAAGCATGTGGACGAGACTACTAGTGACCACTGTGCTGGTGGTTGTTTCTCAGTGATGAAATTGAAATTGCTGACTTTTGTTGGTGTCCTTAACCCACCTCTTGCTTTATATTCCTTGCCTCAATCACTAGTGTGTGCAGCATGGACAGCAAACATTTACAGTTCATGGATTTTTTTTTTCCTGACTGGCCTGGAACTCTCTATGTAGACCAGTCTGGCTCCAAACTCACAGCCTCTGCTGGGATTAAAGGCATGATGGGATTTTTAGTTTTTTATGAAAGGGTGGTGTGTTGATCTTCTTCCAGTAGGTCTTAGCTGGTCAGCTGAGGGTAGAGAGCAGAGGAAGCAGCATGCCTCCAGCCTCAGCCTCCTGACCATCTAAACAGTGTGTGGGGAATTGTGTTGGGAAAATGAGTCAGCTACAACTGCTCTTGAACTTGAGTCTGAATTTTTATCACTGAAGAAAGGGTGGCAGTTCATTTTTTCCAGGTTAGACAATATATGTCATTAGCCACCACTATTCTTCCCACTAGAGGGTGCTGATGTCACAACAGAATCAAAGAAAAAGCTACAGGGGACTTGGGAGACTGTAGACTGCTGCAAACACACTGATGAGATTCTTTCTTGTGGACCTAGGAGCTGGAAAACGCAGAGTTCATCCCCATGCCTGACAGCCCAACTCCCCTAAGTAGAGCATTTTCAGAGTCTGAGAAGGACACCCTGCCCTATGAAGAGCTACAAGGACTCAAAGTCGCATCTGAAGTTCCTCCAGAACACCAGCCCCCAATAGGAGCCTGGGTAACCGAGTTTTCTGTCTTTAACCTCAACTAGGTAGATGGTGATTGTGAGTTTTTAGGTTCTTCTGCCTTCACCATGTCTTCTAGTTCATTGGGCCACACCACGCTGTCTCTTTGGATGTTCTAAGAGCCACTCTCTACCAGAGATTATTTAGCACCAGAGGATTATTTTCCCCTCTTCCTCATTTCCAAATTAGTCTTTTTGTTGTGATGGTTTCTTTGTTTGTGAAACAAATTCTGTAGCCCAGCCACAGATGGAGGATGACCTTGAACTGCTACTCCTGCTACCACCTTACCACCTGCTAGATGTTACAGACCTGTGCCACACACCTAGTTAGGGAGTACCTAGTATACTACCAGGGCTTTGTGCATGCTAAGCAAGTACTCCACAATAGCCACAATCCTAGCCCCCAGACTCAGTAATCATGGCACCATGAGAGCGAGTTGAGCTAAATATAAGAAGTAATGCCAGGGCCTGTCATGGTGGCACACACCTTTAATCTCAGTGTTCAGGAGGCAGAGGCAGGTACAGCTCTGTGAGTTTGAGGCCAGCCTGGTCTACAGAGTAAGATTGTGGACAGCCATAGGTTTTATAGAGAAACCCTGTCTTTAAAAAAGGAAAAAAGAAATAATGCCTGTAGTGTACTGAAGGAGCAGTGCATATACATCCAACCTGTGTAGAATGAATTGTGGTAACTCAGCAGCTCTACAGCAGGGGCTGTCAGGCTTGAGAAGCCGCATAGTTATCGCTTGACTTTGTGAGTTGGATAGTGTGATTGGTGTGTGTGTGTGTGTGTGTGTGTGTGTGTAGTATCCAACTCCAACATTATAGCACAAATGCAATCCCAGATAAGTATCTCTTATCCAAGTGCTTAGCACCCAGAAGGTTTCTAAATCTCATATTTTGCTGGATTTTGGAATTTTTGCATATACATAATGAGATATCTTAGGCTATCTAGGACCCAAGGCTAAACATAAATTCCTTTATGTTTCATAGAGCCCTTGTAAACTTAACTTGGAGGTCATTTAATGCCTTATTTTAATAATGTACCTATTCTGAACTGCAGTCCATCTCAGGAGCTTAAGCGTGGCATTTTTCCACTCGTGGTATATCAGTGCTCAAACAGGTTTGGATTTAGGAACATTAGTGTGATGCTCAACCTGTAATACTTTTTTTTTTTTTGAGACAGCGGTTTCTCTGTGTAGCTCTGACTGTCCTCGAACTCGCTCTGTAGACCAGGCTGGTCTTAAACTCAGAGATCCACTTGCCTCCAAGTGCTGGGATTTTGACTTTGACCTACTATTTTTAAAGAGTATATAAGGAAGGAAAAATCAGGCTAGAATAGTAATTGAAAGCCTTCCCAGAAGAGAGGTAACAAACCTTTAAAACTTGAAGGTGAACTTTCCCCTTGCTGTGTTGGCCTTTTTAAATTGTGCTGTCCGTTTCCTTCACTGAACTCTCGTCAGATCTCGTCTAGAGCGTCACCAGCTACATTTTATGAACCATGTTCTCACTGTGATCAGAACTTGTTCCAAATAAGTTTATGCTTTTTTCCCTCACTTCAGCATTTTAAAAAAGAGCATATAAAAAAATAAAGATTTTTTTGCCGGGCGGTGGTGGCGCACGCCTTTAATCCCAGCACTTGGGAGGCGGAGGCAGGCGGATCTTTGTGAGTTCGAGACCAGCCTGGTCTACAAGAGCTAGTTCCAGGACAGGCTCCAAAGCCACAGAGAAACCCTGTCTCGAAAAAAAAACAAAGTTTTAGCCGGGCGGTGGTGGCGCACGCCTTTAATCCCAGCACTTGGGAGGCGGAGGCAGGCGGATCTTTGTGAGTTCGAGACCAGCCTGGTCTACAAGAGCTAGTTCCAGGACAGGCTCCAAAGCCACAGAGAAACCCTGTCTCGAAAAACCAAAAAATAAATAAATAAATAAATAAAGATTTTTTTTGTAAAAATCCTCCCAAATAGATGATTCTTACTGTAGCCTAATGAGACCTAAGCACTGAGAGCTCCCTTGTCCTATTAGTACCAAGTGCAGTTGAAATCCCGGCATTTTTCTGTTTCTCTGGCACCTGTTCTTATGTACATTTGTCTTACTATGTTGGTTAAAGTGAAAGCCGTTTGCACCGGGACCTGTGGCAGATCCTCCTTCATTCTCTCCTTGTTCGTAGCCACCCCGACTGAACCCTGCAGTACCGTGTGCTGGGAAAGCATTGACCTCACCCGCTTGTGCGTGCAGCACTCTGAAGGCGGAGGTTGAGAGGTTGCAGGCTTTGGTGTTAAAGTGTCTGGATGAACAACAGAAGCTACAACAAGAAAACCTCCAGATTTTTACCCAACTACAAAAGCTGAACAAGAGATTGGAAGGTGGCCAGCAGGTGAGAGCATTCTTGAAGAGTAATTGAATTTCTAATGTGCTTTGAAAGTTCACAAACTGTAAGGTACTGAGTCGACTTCGCCCTTTGTAATTCCCTGTCTCTAAATGATGTGACTCTTGGGCTTGATTCCAGAATTCTTGGACCTACCTAGTTCGGGTATCTGGATTTTATCATTTTTAACACCTAAATTAGTTATTAGTTATTACTAGTTGTTTTTCTTTTACTTTTATTATGAAAATGTCTAAGTATTATAATGAATACCTCTATGCCTACCATATAGGTTCAGTAATTATTAAAATGTCATTCTATTTGGTGTTTATATATATACATAATTACTTTAACCATTTTGTTTGTGTCTTATTTAGTGCAATAGTGGAGATTGAACCCAATGTCTTGTACATGATGGGCAAATGATCTACCACTCAGCTATGTCCCTAGCCCTTGCTGATTGAAGTAGATTCTAAAAATGATATAAGACTGGGGAAATGGCTCAGCTAAGTAAAGTACTTGTCACATAGACCTGACAATCTGATTCAATCCCCAGAACCCACAGCAGTGGGAAGGAATCAACTGCCAAGCAAGGGTTGTCCTTTTACCTGCAGGGAGTGGCATGGGCACACTCATGCTCTTTTCTGAAAACTAAAGTTAGAATTATGGCTTTATTGAGTTCAGGTTAAATAGTTGGGGAGAACGTTTTAACATATGATGCTTCCTGGTATGAGTGAGGAAGAGCCCTTCCTTGGCTTTGTGAGTCTGGACTTGTAACTTTGTCAACAATCTGCTCTGTGTAAGTTGTTTTGAAGATGGAGGGAAACAGTGTCAGTGAAGCACTTTAGAAGGTAATGTCCATTCCTGAGATAAGATTGGTGTGGTTGCAGGCACAAAGATTTTTTTTATCCAGGACTGATGGTGGTGATAGGGGAGAAGAATGTTGTTTTTTGTTTTTGTTTTTGTTTTTTGAGACAGGATCTCACTATATAGCCCTGGCTTGTCTGGAACTCACTATGTGGACCAGGGTGACTCCAAACTCATGGAGACAGATCTTCCTGCTTCTGCCTCCTGAGTACTGGGATTAGAGGTGTGCACTACCACCCTCAGCCATTTTATTTTCATACTAATACCCCAAACCCCATGGGCCTGGCAAACCAGAAGTAGTTACTCTACCTGCATAAATGTAAAGATGGAGACTGTTTCCAAGGCAGTAAGTACCGCCAGAGCCTTCCATAAGACTGTGACAGCAACTCGTGAGAGTTGAAAACACAGTCCTGAAGTGCCATGGCCAGTGCTAATTCATTCATTGCTAATGTGAAACTGCTTTTTCTGGACAGGTGGGGTTGCATTCCAAAGGAACTCAAACAGCAAAGGAAGAAATGGAAGTGGATCCGAAACCTGACTTAGATTCGGATTCCTGGTGCCTCCTTGGAACAGACTCTTGTCGACCCAGCCTCTAGTCTCCTGAACCCACATAGCCCTCAGGAAACTGGGACCCAAAGAACTTCACCGCACATTTACCGAGTGCAGAGAGCAGCTTTCCTGGCTTTGTTCACTTGCAGACACGGAGCGCAGGGCAGAGGGAGGCTCTAAAGCACTTTCCTTGTGCATTTGGAGAGTGGCATTGCCTCCTATCTAGGATCTAGGAGTGATATTATTGTTTCGGAGAATGGAAGGGTCCTGTGGCCCTGGCTTTGTCATCAGTGACTGCCATAGCAACAACAGCTCTGTACCTCATCTTTTAACCCCACCTTTGAAGAAGAGACACAGTACTCACCTTGTTTGCGCTGGTAACACCTCATATCCCATTTATCATTTTCATCATTAATTGGAAGTTGCCTTTGGATTTTAACATCAGGCATCACACCAATGGGTGAAGGAAGGAAAAATGTAAAATTGGAGTGGGCTGTGGCCAGGCCTGGCCTGCCCAGGGTCCTCCTGAGAGTGGTAAAGTATCCATGTCTTCTCAGAAGCCTGGAGTCCAGGAAAATTTCTTGGCAGAGTCAGTCTAGAGCTTGTGTTCAGGAAGTTGTTGCTTCATGCAGCCGAGTGTTTTATGGGGAAGCTTAGATTGCATTCCCTGTGGAGGCTCCTTGAAACATCAGTGAGAAGCAGAGAAAGGGCAAGTCCCTCGTCACATAGCCAAACTTTCAGGCTACGGTTAGTACAAGGTGGGATTTCCCAGCTCTGAAGGATTCCTTCCAGAGAGGAGATGTCTATTAGAATAACACCAGTGGGTAATAGATGGAGCTGTGGAGAACAGCAGGAGGGAAGGTAACACTTCCCTCAGTGCCTTGCCTCAGTGGCGCTAAAGTCTTCAGCCCCTATGAAGTCTTCTTTGTACTTCTAGTGTCGTGACCCTTAGGGGTCTGACTGGGATAAGTAGCCCCAGACACCCTCTTTCTATGTCTAGTCAGTATTTTTCCTCTTGGTGTGTTTTGAAGACATATCATACTCAGTAAGTCAGTATCATCTTTCATACTTGAGTGGCCCAAAGCCAGCACCAAATCCTTGGGGTCCCAAAACTTGACAGGTAGAACCTGCCAAGTGAGAGGAAACTGGCTGCAAGCTCACTTCTGCTGCGTTCTTATTGAGAGGAGCAAGCTACCTTTTCCAAAAACAGGATTGTGTCCTAGAAGAGCCAACCTTCTAGGCAAGCATTTGATGGTTTCCCTTAAATGTGAGCCCTGTGCTTCACCAAGTCTAATTAATGAATTGCTTGTGTTTGGGGCCACAGCAGCTGCTTTGATAAGTACCACATCCTCCATGCTACATACAGCTAAACTAATATTGTTTCCTTTAACCAAAGCAAAAAAAGAAAAGTTTGCTATCTATTTTAATATTGCAGGAGGACCTACCTGTGCAGAAGAAATTTTTGCCATTTCCCTAAACCAGCGGTATAAAGGCTGGTGCTGGGAGGAAGCCCCATCTCTGGGGGATGGGTAACTGTCCGATGGGATCATTGATGTCTCATTGTTTTCTCAATTCTGAGAAGCCTAGTACAATATTACTGATGTAATCACTGAAGCCTTTTCCCAGAATAAGGGAAGGCCCAATCCTGACATACTGTCACAAGCTCTAGGGGTCTGGCCATTTACAGGCTGTAAACCCTGTCAGACAGTTTTGGTTCATCATGTCAATGCAACTTTGGTTTTCTTCAGGACTGGCTGGCCTTTCAAGGTCCTGTATCCTTATGCTTACCATCTCAGCAGGCCTGAGAGGCAGGGTTTAAGTCTTCATTCTGAGCATTGCTTTTGCTTGGGAACTGAGGGCCGTGGGCATGTCGCTGACTGTGGGATGAGAGCGAGTGTTGAGGTGGGCAGGAGCCCTGGAGAGTCATTCTCTAGCAGAGCATGGCGGTGTTTTCTCTAGTGTGTTCCCATGGGAAATCTAGGTTTGCCATCAATCCTCAGTTCTGTGCCTTAGAGATAATTTGCACTTTTCAGAATTGTGCCTAGGACAGTCATGAGATTATTTCCTCCACCAAACAGCTATGCAAACAGAACAGTTGAAACGTGGCAGCCATGCACTGAGTTGAGCAAAATAAAAGACAGCAGAAAAGTATTCAAATGGTTTCCTATAGCTAAATCTTGGTGAATTGCCCTGCTTGTCCTCTGTGCAGTGCTAAGTGTTTGGAGCTTTCCAGTAGCGTTGCTTTGAGTTACAGTATAGCCTGCATTAATCCTCTGTGCCAACACTTTGCTGAAAAGCCAGCTTATTGTTAGCCAGATGCTGGAAAGGGTGAGGGTGGAGCGGTGTGACATTTCTGTTTAAATAAACATTTAAACTCCCAGCTGATGCTGTGCACCACCTCAGTCACTGGAGATAAAACACCCAAGGTTCTAGGCCATGGGAAATCTCTGATTCTGTGAGTCTACTATAAATAAATAGTAATAATGAAAAAAATGATCTTTTAACAGAAACAATTCGAGACATTACACAGAAACAACCTCTTCTGTTTTCCAATCTCGTTCTGCCAGAAAAATCATTTGTACTGCAACAGCTTTTTTTTCCCAAAAAAAGTTTGTAAAAATTCAGAAAGCCCAGAGGGGAAAAAAGAGACATTAAAAGAAGGGTCCTGGGCTAGCAGGGTAGCTCAGCAGGTCAAAGTGGCATGCTGGGCAAGCCTGGTTGACCTGAGTTCAGCCTGCCGAACACAGAACTGCCTCTAACTTCACACTCTGGCGTGTGTGTGCCTGCAGTCGTGCACACCACGCGTGCACAGTGATAAGAGGTGTCAGGTTTCTTTTACACACCTCCCTGGCCCTGATGGGAGACCATTCCATGCCAGTTTGTTGCTAAGACTTCCACAAGACAGCTGAGTTGTATTTGGTATCCTTGGCATAACAGCTGCTCCTTTTCTTGGCTGAGAGCTGCACTGCAGTTTAAAGCAAAAGGCTCCTAATGCTCAAATTTCATTTGGTTTGTTATCTGTTCAGAAACATTCATGATAGGAAGAGCAGCCCAGAGGAAAATACGTATTTTAGAGGAAGTCCTTCACATGGGGTCCCCAGGCCTCAAAGGAAGGACCAGTCATGATAGCAGGAGGTACAGTGGGCTGTAGTCAAGACTGAGATTCCCTTCAAGGCAGAAGTCATTTATTGCCGCAGTGATTAACTGCCGACATAAATGTGCTGATCATTAAACCTCACAGGTCATGGGCCTTGGGGAGGAAAATGTGTGTCACAGCTTTGCTTGCCGATCTGTGTAGTTGTGAAGGATGATCCGTTGACTGAAGGCAAATGTTGACAAGCTTTGTGAACTAGGAAATCTTGGCTCAGCATGTCTGTACACACTTCTAAATAAAAAGAGCTACCTTGTGAGTCTCACCACTAGAATTTCCCATAGCTTTCTGAACTTTAAAATGTATGATGTTTATGACGTGTGCTTACAATAACAAAATACGGACATTTACAAGCAGCATCTATGTGACCTCTATTCAGGAAGAGATTCGAGATTGTAAAACAGCTCTTAACGCCCCGGAGCTAGCTAAATTCAAAAGACTGGCAAAAGCTAAGGTCAAAGGGAACACCAAGACAAGGGCTCTTGTTTCCTTTCTTTGGCAACTTAGGAATGAATAACTGCATATGTCTATAGTAAGACTTACACACAGTTGTTTCCCCTTGAGGGCTCTAAACTGTGACCCTAATAACATTGTGGTATCCCAAATCCATATGTCTTAAGAGGCCCAGCAGATGAAGGAAGGGAATCTGGCTTTACTTGCTATCATTCCCAACTGAAGGAGTGGCAGATTGTGAACCCCTTCCAGTGTGTCCTGTGTAGGTTACGGCCTCCTATACCAAGTTTGAAAAGACATATTTTTGAATGCTTCATGACGAAGTATCTGGGTCTGGGCAAGATGGTGTACACCTTTAATCCCAGCACTCGGGAGGCAGAGGCAGGCGGATCTCCATGAGTTTGAGGCCAGCCTGGTCTACAGAGCTAGTTCCAGGACAGCTAGGGCTGTTAGAGAAACCTTGTCTTGAAAAACCAAAAAACAAATGAACAATAAAGCATCTGGGGTGGGGTGGGGCTGGAGAGATGGTTCTGAGGTTAAGAACCTGAGTAGCACACACATTTAGTCCCCAGCACTCAGGAAGCAGAGGTGGTGGATCTCTGTCAGTTCAAGGCCAGTCTGGTCTATAGGGTGAGTTTCAGGACCACCAGGCTACACAAGAAACCCTGTGTCAAAACAAAGAAACAAAGAACCTGGGTTCCTAGCACATACACGGTGGCTTACGACCCTCTGTAATTCCAGTTCCAGGGGACCCAACATTCTTCTGACTTCTGCAGGTACCAGGTGTGCAGTCAAAATACTCATATGATAATCTTTAAAAATTCTGAACATCTGTGTTCAACATTGTGACTTCTTTAGCCATGGCTTATTATCTGTTCCTTTTAAACCTGGAGTAAGGAACTTTGTGTACTCCTCAATAAACTTGCCGGGGTTGGGGCATGTTAGGCTAAATATCCAGTGTTTGTAAGAGCTTAAGCACCCATCTTCCTAAGCTCCCCAAGCCCCTAGGTGAAGGTCTAACTTGAAGTGAGCAGTGTTCTCACTGTTAAGAAAACCTGATCCCTTTCAAAGTTTAAAATAGAAGTCTGACTACGTTCCGATCACAGGGCCTTGAAAATGAGCATTTTCTACGCTTGCTTGGACTGGCTCTGCTGCCTCAAGGTACCCAGACAGTATGTGAAGGGTCCTAGAGGCTTCTTTCTTTAATATATGAGATGCATTTAAAAAGAACAAGTACAGAGAAGTTAAATTGTTTTCTGTCCATCCCTACCCTGTAAAGTACAAGAAGATGTTTCATTAGACAGCACACCACGGGAAGGTTAAGGATGCACTGGTCCCCTAATGCACTGTAAAGTACAAGAAGATGTTTCATTAGACAGCACACCACGGGAAGGTTAAGGATGCACTGGTCCCCTAATGTTACATACTTTTGTTGGCTATCAGCCAGAACCATGGGCCATGGAGGCCAAGGATAGATTTCCATCAATAATGCCTGACAGCACAAACTTCTATCTTTTATAAGAGTTACCATCTGTATGACAATGACCCTCTGACCTCAACTCACTCCTCTTTATATCCCTACTTTGAAAAGCAAGAAGGGCTAACAGAAACCCTGGACACATGCCATGGTCAGAAAACACAATTGAATGCAGGCACTTCACCAGCACAAACCATGGTCAGGCTCAGGAGAAAAGCGTTTTAATGTAGCCTCACTACCCAGTGTCCTCTCTCACACACACCCGCCCCAGTCCTTCCGGCAAGAACATAAACACACAGCCAGGGTTATGATCCAGTGAGAAGCTGGGCTTCCACCTGCCTCCTGCCAGGTAGGAGGCTCTCCTCCTGGGTGGTTTTGCTTAACAGGTAGAGCCTGAGTTCTGCAAAGGTTCTGTTTCTCCCTGCTTTCTGCCACTCATCCTCTGGTTTACTGCTGAAGGGAAGGAAGCACAGCCTCCTGAACTAAGCAAGGCGGTTTCTGCCATTGTCTGCTCAGCTGTCATGCCTCCTCGGGGGTGGCGGGCGGTTCTTGATGGTTTTACACTTAGGTATGTGTCGTTCAGCCACCTTGGGAGCAAAGTGGCGGCTGCAGTGAGGACACTGGACATAGTCTGGGTTTTCCGCGGGCAGGATGGGAGGCAAGTCTGAGGGATTCCCACCTCTGGCGACGACCTGTTGGACCTGTCGAGCATGACGGAGGGTGCGGATAAAAGACTCATGCTTCTGTCTCCAGGTGCTCTTCCGAGGAGGTTCAGTCTGTAACGGAAAAGGGACATTGAGCCTCCAGCTGCCCTGGATCTCTCCCTTCTCTTGGGCTCTCTGACAGCAGTAAGGGTGTGAAAAGGTCCTCAAGATCAAAGGGCCACAAAGGAGGAAGAGTGATGACTGACCTGCCAGCACTGAGGCCCAGCCCAAGAGCCTCCAAGGAGTGGTCCCACCTGCAGGCCAGGCATCTTCCTGCCAGGTCCCCTGAGGGAGCTAGCTCAGGTAGAAAGTAGGAAGGTATGGGGAAGAAAACAAGCTGAACTTTTAGAACTCCTCCTACCCTGTGTACCCATGTGCCCAGCACCCCCACTATCATCCTGTGAGAAGAGAGATTTGTTCTCTGTTAAACTGAATTCGATAGGTTTTAAAGATTTATTTGTTTGTTTTTATTTTACTTGCATTGGTGTTTTGCCTGCATGAGAGCATTGGATCCCCTGGAGCTGGAGCTACAGACAGTTGTGAGCTGTCATGTGGGTACTGGGAATTGAACCTGGGTCTTTGGAAGAGTAATTGGTGTTCTTAACGACGGAGCCATCTTTCCAGCTCCTTAAAGATTTTTTTAAAACTCCAATTTGTGTCTCTGTGTGTATACCATATGTGTATAAATGCCCGTGAATGAAGGTCTGGAGAGGGTGTTAGATCTCTTAGAGTTACAGGTAGTTGTGAGCCACCAGACGTGGGTGTTGGAAACTGAACTCGGGTCCTCTGGAAAAGCAGTAAGCACCATTAACTGCTGAGCCAGGATAAGGGACAGGGTTCCTTTCAGCGCTGGTGGTGGGGAAGCCTGAGCAAGAGCACCCAGCAACCACAGAACTGTCAAACTGCTTTTTTTTAAAAAAAAAAAAAAAAGGTTTATTTATTTATTATGTATACAGTGTTCTGGTGCTGGCAGGCCAGAAGAGGGCACCAGATCCAACTATAGATGGTTGGGAGCCACCATGTGGTTGCTGGGAATTGAACTCAGGACCTCTGGAAGAACAGGCAGTGTTCTTAACCTCTGAGCCATCTCTCCAGCCCCTCAAACTGCTTTAAGACCAGCTCCCAGAGCACCAGTAACTAGTATTCTCTTAGGAGGACAGTAGTTGTACAGATTCACTCAGTAGCCAGAAATGAACCTTCCAGTATGAAAAGATATTGTGTCCAGAGTATAGAGATAGCTCATCAGTTAACAGCACTGACTGTTCTTGCAGAGGACCCAGTTTGATTCCCAGGTCCCATGTGAATCCCATGCCTTCTTTGGCCTCGTTTGGCAATGTATACACATGGTACAGCCATACGCACAAGCAAAACACTCATCTATAAAACAAAAATAAATATTTTTAAAAGAAAGATTTTGTCCATAAGGGGAGTGTATTATGAAAGATGAACAACCAGAGAAATAAAATAACAATAACTATAAATTAAAAATCTGATAGTCCAGTATAGCAGTTTCTCAGAAAATTGGGAATCAGTCTACCTCAGGACCCAGTAATACAACTCTTGTGCTGTGGGAATTTCTACCACCAGTAGCCTTTAAGTTACCCACCCACTTGGGCGTGGCCTCTTATACTATATATGCCCATGTAAAGCACACATCCAGCCTCTCTTCTGGCTGTGGGATTCGGTTGCTATTCCCCATTTGAGCAGAGGACTGTAATCTGTGAGTCTACCACTAAATAAATAATCCTCTGTTATACTCAAAAAAAAAAAAAAACAAAAACAACCTGAGTCAAAACTCAAATAGAAGCATTACAAAATAATAAAGAAAAACACTCAGAATGGGAAAAAAGAGGGCAGATGGACAGTAGAAATGATCGGAAAATCAGTTCAGAAAGTTCGACATGTGAGCAGACTCTTCCAATAAGGACAGAAAGTACGAGAGGAGGTTATTAAATAATATAGTTAATACTTGTAGACTCAAAGACCACAAGTCTTGAAATTGAAATGACTTTTCAAAACTCTGATGCAAGCACTGTAAAATTTTAGAATTTTAGAGTAAAGAAAACCCTGTTGGCTTTGGGAAATGAAACAAAATAGGTTCAGAAAACGAAGCAGGAATCAAAACATTAGCGTTCTCAACAATAAACACTGGGTAATCAAAGCGACAAAGAAATCCCATCTTAAAAGCTCTGTAAATAAAGTGAGGGATCACGAAATGACTCTTTTCTCTTTTTATAACTTTTATTAAATTTGTTCTTTGACAAAAAAGAGTTCTAATAAAGGACCAGGCATGGAGGCAGAGGCAGGCTGATCACTGAATTTCAGGCCAGCCAGGGTTACAGAGTGAGGCAATGTCTCAAAATCGAAGTTCTGATAGAATCATTTCCTGCCTAGATTTCTATACCCAGCCAAACTATCAAATAGGAAGCGTTTATGTAGATATTTTAAGTCCCTGAATAAGAATATACCATATCTCTTGGTAAATTTCAGCAAAACAACAAACAGGAAAACAAGAAAAAGACAGGACCAACACAGAAGAGAAGCAGAGGGAAGTTCCAAAGCCACAGAATAGCCAGGCCAGATAGAGCAAGGGGAGTTACCAGAATGGGGTGGGGGCACCTCAAACTGACTTGTCATAAAAGGTATCTGGACACTTAGAAAAAGACAGTAACAAATTCCTAGCATCTAGAAGGTTAGTTAGGGCAGGGTGTTGGTGGCGCACGCCTTTAATCCCAGCACTCGGGAGGCAGAGGCAGGCGGATCTCTGTGAGTTCGAGACCAGCCTGGTCTATAAGAGCTAGTTCTAGCGCAGGCTCCAAAGCCACAGAGAAACCCTGTCTCGAAAAACCATAAAAAAAAAAAAAAGAAGGTTAGTTAGGGAAGGTTTTAAGTACAGATTCAGGGTAATTGAAGAAGATGGAAAGTTAGTCAGTGATTAACTCCAAGTCCACATGGGCAGGAGCAGAATTTGCTCTGATATCAGTGAAGGATATGGTATAATAGTCGTGTAAAATCCCACTGTTTTAAATCAGAACCACAGCCAACTAGAGTGGAAAGGGAAAATAGTGAAGAAGGCAAGGGGGAGAGGGATTGAGACAGAGCTTTGTGTGTGAGGATAAGCAGTCATCAGAGGCAAATCAAGAAAAATAAGTGTATTATTTAGAATCCTGGAAATGCATGCCAGAAGACATATTACACAACTGAGACTCAAGAAGGAACATGAAAAGGACGAGGAGTGCACTATAGATCATTTCATATCACACGTGTCTAAGATGTGTATAATTAACTATTTAGAATAAAGGTGGGCCCAGCAAGATGGCACAGTGCGTGAGGGTGCGTGTCCTCAAGCCCAATGATCTGAGCTTAATCCCCAAGACCCACGTAGGGGAAGAAGAGAACCAACTCCCACAGTCCTCTGATCTCAACAGGCATGAATGCACACTCACATACACTAAATAAATAAATATTAAATTTTTGTTTTGGCTTTTTGAGACAAGGTTTCTCTGTCTGTGTAACAGTCCTAGCTGTCCTGGAACTAGCTCTTGTAGACCAGGTTGGCCTGAAACTCACAGAGATCCACCTGCCTTTGCCTCCAGAGTGCTGGGATTAAAGGCGTGTGCCACCACAGCCCAGCTGTAAATATTAATCTTTAAGAGAATAAAAAGACAAATACCTCTTAGTAATAGTTAATAACAAGAATGCTATCATAGGACAAAGCATGCTCAATCAGGTATATCTTACTGAGACAAAAGACAAAGGAACTGGTTAAAATATGGCCCCCAGGAACCTTAAAAGAGTTCAGCCAGAAGGATCTAGGGGGTACAGTAGCTGTATTTTCATTCTGTGTCACACTGAGATGTTCCTTACCACATGAAGCACAAAGTCGTGTGTGGGTTCCTGCCTCACGTGCTGACAGTCTAGTAGACGTGGTGTATGTCTGTTGGATGTCGTGTGAATAGTAAGTGACTTAGAAAAAGCGGAATTTCCGAGTATATGGGAAAAGCGGCAAGGAGCTGCAGCCACTTAGCTCAAAGATGGCACAGAGCTCTGGAGTGAGACTTGAGGCACTCCTGGGATAGAGTGCAGCTCTGCCAAAGTCCTTTCTGCCTTGTGTCCCTGTGCAGCTCCTAACCTCAAACCAGTCTTCTCAGAACTGGGTTGTATGGTTTAGTTGTAGTGCTACGATATTTCGGAACTTAAGAAGCACAAGGTTCTTTTCGATGATGGCCCCAACTAAGTTATGGTAGGCCATAGGGAATCCCCAGTGAATTACCAGGTTGACCAAAGAGGAAAGAATAGTAACTGGCCATCCTGTCATTATCTGTCGGCAAAATGCTGACTTCCTGTTGGAAGCTGGATTTTAGGGACATTATCTCTAAACACGAGGGAGACATTCTTGTGGTGATCTCTCAAATTGTACTGAGCAAATCCACTATAATTATTAAGTTATCTTCGGACATCCATCACATCAGTGGGTGATTTTAAAGGTTCCAGCAAGAGGACATTTAAACTGTAAAGTCCTGAAAAGAGAACTGGGAACTGGGTGTGGTGACCCACATCTCCAATCCCAGCACTTGGAAAGCAGACAGGTGAGTTTGAGGCCAGCCTGGTCTACATAGTGAGTTCTAGGCCAGCTTGCAAGGAGGGGGAGGGAGAGAAGGGAAGGGGAGAGGAGGAGAGAGAGCCCATGAGGGCTCACATGCTTTGGGAAGAAATGAAACCAAAATATGTTCTATATTTTCCCCATATTGTTACATGGGGGCCTCTGAGATCATCTAACGTGGGTTCTTTGTTTGTTTTTTTGTTTTTCGAAACAAGATTTCTCTGTAGCTTTGAAGCCTGTCCTGGAACTAGCTCCTGTAGCCCAGACTGGCCTTGAATTCAAAGAGATCCACCTGCCTCTGCCTCCTGAGTGAGGGGATTAAAGGCGTGTGCCACCACCGCCCGGCTCTCACGTGGGTTTTTTCCAACCCTGTTTATCTTATTCTTATTTTTCTTTAAATTCATGACCCCACAGAAATCACAGACTGAATATGATTTTTTAAAATAAACACTGTGGAGAAGCTTATTTTACAAATCAAGTGGCTGGTTATGGGACAATGATCTCCAGGTGGGTCTAAATTAGCCCATAAAGTGCTGAGCCTTATCAATTAGGTGTCGTGAATCCCTAATGGTTCTCATTCCGGTTTTTCTAAAATGAGGGATGTTTTGGAGAGCTAGCTAGAAAAGAAAAAGAAAAAGAGTACTCAAACAAGTACTTTATCCCTGTGGTGTTAATACTCTACCTGGAGAGGGGGATCCAAACTTACACGTGTTTCTGGAATTTACTAAGAATACATCAAAACTGAGCTCACTTTTAAAGAGTAGGTACAATTGAGCATGGTAACAAATGAGAGAAAGCAAGGAATTCTCATAAATCAAAAAAAAATAAATGTCTTATGTTTGTTTTAACACAAATTGCAAGTTTTTAAAATTTCGTTTTTATAAATTTTTTCCCCTGCAGCAAACATGAATTCGTTTTTTTGTTTGTTTGTTTGTTTTTTGGGGGGGTTCAAGACAGGGTTTCTCTGTAGCTTTGGAGCCTGTCCTGGAACTAGCTCTTGTAGACCAGGCTGGCCTCGAACTCACAGAGATTCGCCTGCCTCTGCCTCCTGAGGGCTGGGATTAAAGATGTGCGCCACCACCGCCAGGCATGAATTTGTTTTTACAATAATCAAAAGAACATATATTTTAAAGTCTAGATTTTGGAGTCAATACTAGTAAGATTTAAATCTAATAAGATCAAGAGCAGGGGCTATTGATCAGCAATAGACCGTTTATCTATCTAGTATGTACAGGTCCCTGAGGATAACACTAAAAGATAAAAATCTACTTAAACTGTCCAAGTTGTGTGTGTGTGTTGAGGGGGTAGGTCTGATGTGTGTTTAGATGTCTGAGCCTTGTGTGTGTGTATGTGTGCGTGTATGTGTGTGTGTGTGTGTGTTTAGATGGATACAATGATAGTAAGATTCTTACAGAATTTTGAGGCTTGTAGAAAAAGCTCTGATCACAGAGGCTAGCAAAGGCAGTTGTGATTCTCCCCTCCATTCTACGTTGTCTCAGTTCCCAAATGGGAACTAGCGAGGACACAGCAGGCCATTACACGCACCCCCCCATACAGAGTCAAACCTAGGAGGCTTTTATTACCTTGGCGGTGGCTGGCCCCTTCCAGTTCAAGTACTGCTCTAGTTCTGTGCCCTTAGCCCGGGCCCTGGAGCTGTCGAACACTTTTCTCTTGGACCCTTGCATCCTCCCACAGACGGTGGCGTGTCTCTGCAGCCTGAGAGAAAGAAACGTGCGTCCACAGTAGCTGCACTTGCCCAGCTCTGGCTCTTCTGTGGAGGAACCGGACCGCGAGGAGCTTGGTGATGCCGACAGGCTTGTTGCTTGCAATGCATTGCCCAGCTCTTCTGAAGGTTTCAGGAATTCGTCTGCGGAAGGCCCTGAGTCTCGGACTTTGTTGTTGCTTGCCATCAGCCTCTCCCTTTTGAGCCTCTGGATTTCATAATCAGAGAACTGGAGTGGGCTAGAGGTTTTCTGAGCCCATTCACAAGGTTGACCCTCTCCCCTGTCTCTACTGAATACCTCGGAACTGAACTCGGGAGATAAGCTGGGTGTCTGTGTGGCATTGCTGTTACTGTCCCTAACTTTCCCTGCAGGTAGGGTTGTTCTTAGTAGCTCTCTGTCTTCATGCTCCTGGGCCCGTTTCTTTTCCTTCTGAATCCTTCGGAGACCCTCCTCTGTCTTCTTCAGCTTCTCTCTCAGGAGGCTCTCTTTTCTGCGGATTTCCATCTCTAGAGTCTCACCTGCAGCTTCTAGTCTTCGGATCTGTGTCCACTCGGTCCTATGGAGGTCCGCCATGACCTTCTCTGCCTGCACAGAGGCAAAAAGAGACGAATTCAACCAGCTCCTCAAACCAAAGTTGCTGTCTGAAAACTCGCTTGCCTCAGGGAGTCTTGGATAGGCATTCTGGTCCCCATCAGTGCCTACCTCACCTGTATTATGAGATTTCCGGTGGGCCATGGGTTTTAGTGGGTATGCCCGATCTACTCCAACTCGTTTCTTCCTAAAGGGAATGAAGTCCTGGTCATTTGCTTTGGCATACCGGGGTTGAGGGCTTGACAAGGAAAACAAGCCCTTTCCTTGGCCCTGGGGATTGCTTGCTGAGCTTTGCTGGCTGATCCTGGCACTCTGGGGACAGGAGGGCCTCCGGGCTTTTGTGCAGATGTTCCCTTTGGGGTAAGTGGAGACACCCTCCTCCTGCTCCGGATCTGTGCTGCTCCAAAGCTTCTGCTGCAAATTGCTCCTCAAGTGTCCCATCGAGGACCGCTGGGAAGAGTCACCTTGTTCATAAGGGTCCTGCTTAGCTGATTGGAGCCCTGGCGCTTCTGTTTTATTATGTGGGAACATAACGCCCACAGGCAGATGTGGAGCCAACTGGAGACCAGCCATTCAGGGCCTGGACCGAAGCCTAGGGGAAGATTTAAAACAGATACATGAGAAGAATTAGTCTGAGCTTCACTCTCCGCTGCTAGGCTGCTAGAGTAACATTTGCCCTGCCCACATTCCCTTTAAACGTAGTGCTGAATCTGCCAGGACCTTCCTTCAGTAAGCATTTATTTAGTGAGTGACGATTATGTGCCAGACATTGTTAAGCCCCGAGGACCAAATCATGAACCGGACACAGGTGTTCTGCCACTGGCTTTCCTCCACACCCGTATCCGATCTGCCATACACTATTATGGAATGGGTGGAAAGAGCCTTAGATTGAAGGTCATCTGTGACAAAAACAAAACAAAACAAAAAACCAGGCAACCTGCTCTTATTAGTCCCGGTTCTTGTAAACTGCATAGTCCGTTCCGAGTCAGGCCCCACATTTTTAAGGGTGAGTACAGTTCCTGCTAGGAACTACAAAGAGCACCGGGCACCCCGGCTTGAAGCAGGTGCTTGGCTGTCAAACCCTCATCCAAAGATGCTCTATGGCCCAAACCGCACCAGGTACCAGTGTGTTGGGGCGCGGGGCGTGAATCCTCACCGCCCCAGTCCTCTTTAGATCCGGAACTCGAAAGTTATGCTCTGTCCCAGAGGGTCAAACGGTAACCCTCACGGGGATTCGGCCTCTAGAGACAAACTCTCACTCTCCGGTCCCTTGGGAAGTGGTGGCATCGAATCCGTGTCTCCCTTCCTTTTCACATACCTGAGGCGCTTGGGGGCCGCTCCTGCTGAGGGAAAAATCCCCAAGACCCACTTTTTCCACACCTGACTAAACCCAACTACCGTCCGCGCAGGCGCTCTCTTGTCCACCTCTGTTATTCCCGTTGCCTGGAGACCAAAGCGCCGCCTCTGGTTGCGACCTTCCAACCCCCAGACCTGCGCAGGCGCAGTCCACAAACGGTCCCGCGCTGCAGCGATGATGGGTTTGGGGTGGAGGAAGGTGGGGTAAGAGTGCCGGCGGGTCACTTGACGCAGAGTGCAGCCAACTCTGCAGTTCAGATCAGCGCTGCCCTTGGGCGGGGGGAGGAGAGGCTTTTCTGGGGCTACATCAAAGAAGAACTTGTATTTCCCTGAGAACGATGCTCCCAGACCTTAGGGAGAAGGGTGGAGCCCCTAGATGGGCTGCGCAGTCACCCTGCCACAAGATTTGGGGATCCGCCCGGCTAGCGGGAGTGGGACTGCTGATTGCCCTTCTGAGCGCACTTGGCTGCTGCTCCCAGGCCCCAGGTAGGGCTGCAAAGCTCCAGTCTATGTGCTCCTGGGCTGTTCTCCCCTTGCAATGCTTTGGCGCTTGCTATTAGATTTATTTTTATTTCGTTAACGTGTTATCGTCCCAGGGTAGTTTCTAAGGCCAATCTAATTATGTTACTATTATAATGTTTTACTCTTACGAGGTAAATCTGACCGTTTCTACTTTGGGCCCGGGAATGACTCAGCCAAATGCAATGATAATAAAGTTAAGTACCAGATCGGCAATAATGAGCATAACTTGATTTCAACAGTAAATGATCCCCTGTAACTTTTCGACATCAGAAGAGGGTTTATTTGTCTTCTTCGTGCTTCAGTTCATTTGGATAAGCTTTTTGGAACAGACAGCTCAGTTTTTCCTGTAACTAAGCAGAAGATTCGTGCACGTGGGAAATAAAGTGGACAGCAGTCCCGTTAATCCTTCAACATATCAGATGTCAGCTTTTCTGTGCTACAAAGAAATTCTTTGGTGGGTTCTCTAGGGCAGATTGTCAGCCGTTGTTTTCATTCCCAGTTGTCCCTTTTGCCTCTCCACATTGCAGACTTTTCCCACTGACTCGGGCCGGGGA
The DNA here is from genome assembly GCA_028555095.1 of Dicrostonyx torquatus. Classification (NCBI taxonomy): domain Eukaryota; kingdom Metazoa; phylum Chordata; class Mammalia; order Rodentia; family Cricetidae; genus Dicrostonyx; species Dicrostonyx torquatus. The sequence continues at coordinate 6,183,129 of JAQHUG010000081.1, forward strand.
AATTTCAGCTTCCCCCGCTTGAGTCTTCTTCTATGGCTTTTCCCTATGCATCCATCCCTTTTAACTACTTTCAGTACCCTCCGTGTTAATCTCTGGTTTTAAAATATGCATGACTTCCTCATGCAAAAAAGTTTCGCTTCGCTGGACCTGCCTTCCCTCTGTTAGGATCCTACTTGTTTCTCTTCTGTTTTGTTTTGTTTTGTTTGTGTTTGATTTGAGACAGGCTCCCTGTCCAGCCTCCTGGCCCTCCTGCCTATGTAATCTACTTGTCTCAGATTCCCCCAGGCTGGGCTATAGGCCTGCACACACACACACACACACACACACACACACACGCACGCACGCACGCACACACACACACACACTTTCCCACTTTTCCTTATCCTTCATCTTTGTCCAGGCCCCTGCGGTCTGACTTCTGCTCTCCTGTTAACTGCACAGCTATTCATGTCCTTCCCACGAATAAAGGCAAGCTTCTATCTGCAGCCTATTTGCTGGGCGGTGATGATCATTCATTGCCTTAAAACTCAATTCCCTATAGTGAGATTTCATTTATGGCTTCTAAATAAAGCTTGCCTGAAGAACAGAAGGTAAAACTAAACCTTTAGAAGACAGGCTGTGGTAGCCCACACATTTAATCCCAGGATTTGGGAAGCAGAAGCAGATGGATCCCTATGAGTTCAAGGCCAACCTGGGCTACACAAGACCAATGCAGAAATAGATTCAGATAGTGGTGGCTCACACCTTTAACCCCAGCACTCGAGAGGAATATAAAGCAGGATGAGACAGGAACTCCTTCTCTTTAGTCTGAGGATTTCTTAGAGATAAAAACTCTCTAGTGTGGCTGCTTTGCTTTTCTGATCTTCAGGTTGAGCCCCACCCTCTGTCTCTGTTTTATTGGTCATGCTATACTCAGTACTCCTGTGTCCTCTTGCTTTCTTCTTTCTCAGCCTTGCTCCATCTACTTCTATTTAAGGTTAGGCATTTATCCTTTCCCCCTTATTGGCCTCCAAAGTTTAGATGTTCTCCCAAGCACTCTTACTTTTCATGTATATGCAGTTAGAGGCATTCTCTTCATTATGACTTCTACCAGATGCTGAAATCTGGAATTTTGTCTATGTTTAAAATATTCCTTGGGGAGGCTGGAAAGATGACTCAGTGGTTAAGAGCACTGGCAGCTCTTCCAAAGGACCGAGGTTCAATTCCAAGCACCTACACAGTAGGTTCACAACCGTCTGTGACTTCAGTTCCTGGGGATCCAGCACCTTCATACAGTCATATATGCAGAAAAAACACCAATGCAAATGAAATAAATACTAAATGTTTTAAAAATATCCCCTGCTTAGTGATAGTCTCATTAGTTATAATTTCTAATTAGCCACCTGTCACCTCCTCATGACAGCTCCTCAGGAGCCCCAATCTGTGGGACAGAACACCGGTGATCACCATATTCTCTGTCTGCTGTTTCTCTGTTTCATGTCCTCTCACCCTCAAAGCATACATCATCTTCCTAGCTCTCTCTAGCCATCTCTTCCAACTGACCTACAAATTCTACTGAGTTTACATCTGCAGTTTTTTTTCTCATGATAAGCTGTATGCTTCATGCTCTGCCTGTGTTTCTTGTGGGGATGGCTTTACCCTTTCCACCATCAGCATCTGCCTCCCAAATCTGTCCTTGTTGTTTTCCAAATGAGGATTCTAAAGCTTTCTTTCTTAGCTTTCTTGAGATATTAACAGGGCCTGGGCTTATCAATCAGTGGTAGAAGGTATACTTAGAAGGCACAGGACCTGGATTCCATTCCCGAGCAACAAAAGCGAGCACACACAGACACACACACACAGTGGGGAGGGAAAGAGGGAGAGAGAGAGATTACAAATTAAAAAGTGTATATAGTACTTTGGAAACACGTACACCAAAAATTGATACTGAGAATAGCACAGCTCCTGCTCAAGAATAAAACACAAACTGGACAGTGGTGGGATACACCTTTAATCCCATCACTTGGAGGGCAGAGGCAGGTGGATCTCTGTGAGTCTGAAGCCAGCCTGGTCTACAAAGCGAATTCTAGGATAGCCAGGACTGTAACACACAGAAACCCTGTCTCAAAAGAAAAGAAAAGAAGGAGCACAAATTTACAAAGTATGTCTTTTAAAACTTGTACATATTGTGGTTGTGGAGATAGCTTAGTTAAGACCTGACTCAGTTGCCAGGACCCACATTTTAACAGGTCAGACTTGGTGGCACAGATTTGAAATCTTGCTTCTGAAAATGCAAAGACAGGTGACTCCCTGGGTTCCCTGCCAGTCAGTCTAGCCTACTCAGCAAGTTCTAGGACAGTGAGAGTCGCTGCTGTAAGACCTGGAGAACAACACTTCAGGTTGTCCTCTGGCCTCCACATGTGTGTCCACATACACACATAAACTACAGGAAGATACACAAATCATATATACATACTTATATATACATATATAAAATGTGATGTTTTGATACTAGTATACATTGTAAAATGATTAAATTTAACTAACTAATAAATAATTCTGTGGCATAAGAACAAACAGGAGAACCAATGGAACTGAATAGAAGACCCGGATATCAATCCACACATCTTCGAACACCTGAT
>JAQHUG010000081.1:6190537-6209572 GCA_028555095.1 Dicrostonyx torquatus
ATTTGTTTATTATTTTATTTATGCATAATCTTAGTAAGGTAGACTCCCGGTAGCAGCTTCCAAAAACTCAGAATAACTTCATTATGATATCTTGCGCATTTACTGTCTCTTCCTACCAAGTCCAAATTATGCACGACCCAAAATTGGAAGAGAATTGGAAGGAAGAAAAAAAAATAGGCCAGAAAAGTGGATATGAATCCTATTCTATTGATTTACTTATGGTGCTTAATGTTTGTTGTCTGTCTCCCATCTCAAGAATGGACACGCTTCTCCAGCGCAGGATTCTGCTATCACATTCAACGGATATATGCCAACAGCCCTTGGCACGTAGTAGGCAGTCATGTTACTGTTTAGTTTATGAGTGGACATATTCTAAGTGTTTCGTCTATGTTTTTCCATATCCACGTGGAAATGAGAAGAGAGATACGTTTAGTGACAGAAAAGGTTGCAGGTTGGGTCAGTGAGCAGAAAGTCTGACAGTTTACAAGATCCATCCACATCTCACCCCACAGTCAGGCTTACTGGTTCTGAAGCCCCGCCTTCGGGCGGGCTCTTGGCCGATAACCTACCTATGATTGGTTGGACCTTGGTGATGGGCGTGCAGGCCGCGTTGGAGGAGTACTCAAAACTTCCGGGAGCGGCGGTTATCTTAGCGCGGGCGGTTGATTTGGAGGTCTCTGGAGCGTTTCGGGCGGCTGGTGGGGAAGCCCGGGAAACCTGAGTGTCCGCCGCTCGGATCATCCAAGTGTCAGTGGAGGGGATTGCGGGCCGCGTGGGGAGAGGATGGATGGCGGCCTCGGGGCTGCGAGGGTAGCGGGGTGAGCAGATGAAGGCCCTCGACCTCGTGGGCCTTGCGTTAACACCCACCCACCCACTCCTGCAGCTCTGGTACCCTGATATTCCGGAGAGGTCCCAGGGGTGATGGAGTATGGGTGCAGCCTCTTCTTAGGATGGGGTCCTGGCATAGTGCCTCACCTTGCTGCTTTCCTGGTTTCTGACAGGTCTGAGCATGGCAGAAGGGGACACCTTGGTCTCAGTGGATTATGAAATTTTTGGGAAGGTTCAAGGGGTGTTTTTCCGCAAGTACACTCAGGTATGTGACCTATAGACTTGGAGAAGTGTCGGGGTGCAATGGTGATGGACATGAGGCTTTGTTCTGACAAATGGGAATTCGGAGAGGCTGGCTTTTTGGTAGCTTCAAGGGGACAGTTGCAGCTGGAGGAGAGCGATGGACTGAGACTGTTTTGCAGTATATAAAACACGATCAAATGAAAGCGGCTCCTGACTGGTTTCTTTCTAGGAGTGGTAAGGGAGCATCTAGACACTTCTGAAGGAGAATACCCCTAAACACCCTGTTGTACTGTCACCAAGCCAAGTCACTTTTATAGGAAAGCTACCATCAAGATGGAAATGGCATTAGGTGAACTGATCACACTGATGTAACCGTCATACCTGCCACGAGTTTAGTCCTCCAGCTTCCTCTCAAGACCTCAATTTCTTTTTTTTTTCCACCCTTGGACTCAAATCTAGGCACTTGAGCAGGCTAAGCAAGCCTATCAGCTGAGACACTTACCCAGCTCCTCACTTCATTCCTTTCTGTTCTTTTTGTTGTTGAACAAAAACAAGAGCATCCACCCTTTCTAATGTCAGTTTTCCTGATTAAAATACCTTATCAGGCTAGGCATGGTGGTACATGCCTTTAATACCAGCACTCAGGAGGCAGAGGCAGGCAGATCTCTGTGAGTTTGAGGCCAGCCTGGTCTATAAGAGCTAGTTCCAGGACAGGCCCCAAAGTTATGGAGAAACCCTGTCTCAAAAAAAATAAAAAATAAAAAAGATATTGGACCTCAGCACGTTCCTCCAAGTGTTACACTGCTGGGACTGTGATGCTGAAAACTCAGACCTGAATCTTTGAAGAGGGAGCCAGTGGTCAGTACCTCTTACTCTAATTTACCAACCTGTCTTTCTGTTTTGTGTTCGTTTGTGAAGCACCTGTCAAATGCCAAAAGTCAGAGCAAGGTTTGAGTTAGCTTTACTACTGGTTATGCAGGGCAGGTTTCTGTGATTTCGTAAATGGTGGTGACATGCTCAAAGAGGAATCTAAGTTGTCGAGGCAAAGGGAACAGATATTACAGGGCATCTTTACCTGCCCCACCTTCACCCCCAGTTTGGAGACTGTTTTGTTTGTTTGTTTGTTTGTTTGTTTTTGGTTTTTCGAGACAGGGTTTCTCTGTGGCTTTGGAGCCTGTCCTGGAACTAGCTCTTGTAAACCAGGCTGGTCTCGAACTCGCAGAGATCCGCCTGCCTCTGCCTCCCGAGTGCTGGGATTAAAGGCGTGCGCCACCACCACCCGGCTCTGGAGACTGTTTAGAATACAGAAAAGCAAACACTGATGATGAAAATGCTGTTTGGGGACTCTTCCTTTCTTTGCTTTTCCAAGACAGAGTTTCTCTGTGTAGCCCTGGCTGTCCTGGAATTGGCTCTGTAGACCAGGTTGGCCTCGAACTCAAGAGATCCTCCTGCCTCAGACTTCAGAATGCTGGGATTAAAGTTGTGTTCCACCACTGCCTCGCTTTTAAGATTTTTTTTCTTTTTTTTAAAGATTTATTTATTATTATGTATACAGTGTTCTGCTTGTAAGTCTGCCTGCAGGCCAGAAGAGGGCACCAGATCTCATTATGAATGGCTATGAGCCACCATGTGGTTGCTGGGAATTGAACTCGGGACCTCTGGATGATCAACCAGTACTCTTAACCTCTGAGCCATCTCTCCAGTCCCTGATTTTTTTTTTCTATCTGTAGATTTGTAAGCATTTGTTTTTGTTTTTCTTTTCTTTTTTTTTTTTTGTTTTTTTTTTTTGGTTTTTTGACATAGGGTTTCTCTGTATAATAACCATAGCTATGGTTTGTAGACCAGGCAGCCTTGAACTCACAGAGATCCACCTACCTTTGCCTCCTGAGTGCTGAGATTAAAGGCGTGCACCACCATCACCCAGCAAATTTATTTTTTTTAATTAATTCATTTTTAAATTTTTTTGTGTATTGGGGTTTTACCTGCATAAATATCTGTGTAAGAATGTCGGATCCCCTGCAACTTGAGTTATGGACAGTTGTGAGCTCTCATGTGGGTGCTGAGAATTGAACTTGGGTCTTCTGGTAGAGCAGCCAGTGCTATTAGCCATTGAGTCACCTCTCCAGCTCTCCCATGTAATTAAAGACTCTGTAATTACTTATTGGACAGAAAAAAAATAACCATTAGGATAAGGAGCAGCAGGATTGGAAAGGGGATTGGCATGAGATTCCTTTTAGACATGTGCTTTACTGGGAGAGCCTTGTGACTGTGGGGGTCTGTGGCTGTGCCTTGAGGTAGGAGAGCAGTATGAGAGACAGACAGTACATCAGATCAGGCAACATGCCAGGGATTACAGGCTTTCTGGTAAGGTGACTCAGTGGGTAAAGGCACTTACTACCAAGACTGGTGGACCGAATTCAACAGTCCCCAGGACCCACGAGATGGAAGGAGGGACAGGCCTCTGCAGGCAGTCCTCTGACCTCCACACTTGTGCTATGGTATGCATGCCTCACTCTAATAAATAAGTAAATGTAATTAAAAGTACATTTTTGTAATGGAGAGGAGTATTGTTAAGAAAGATAACCTAGGAGCCTGGGGAGATGGCTCAGCAACCTGCACTGTTCTTGAAAGGACTCAAGTTCAGTTGCCAGAGCACACATAGGGTGGTTTATAACTTCCTCTAATTCTAGCTCAGGGAGCCTGGCACCATCCTCTTCTGGACTCCATGGGAACCAGCACTCAACAGGCTCACATACTGTACCCTCTCTGTATATGCATAATTAAACATATTTTTAAAAAAAACATAAAGAGATAGCCACCACAGATGGACCCGTCAATGAAATCCCCTAAACAAAAGAAAATATCTGACTTTTATGTCTTTTCAGTATTAGAATTCGTCAGTTATTTTTAGTGATTTAGTATAGGATCGTCTACAGGAGTAAGAGCATGGAGGAACCAGATACTGGATAGGATCATATATTAGAGGCTATGAGCTCTGAGGCTATAACACAGCATGGCTTTTTAAATTCTTGGTCCAAAGAGAGCTGCAGCAGGGACATGGCCTGATTTATCCCGGCTGCCTGTTTGGTCTCTTAAGAGCAGCCAGTGTCATCAGTGGCCAGGCCCATGCTCTAACAAGTCACGAGAAGCCTGATAGACTGCAGGGCCTCGTGGACCCTAGTGTCAGAGCGCAATCTCAGCTGCTTTCCTTCTCTACCAAATGACAGGAAGTGCAATGTAAGTGTGTTGGGTTAGACCTCTGCAATAAAAACAACCGTTGTGTTGCCCAGGAAATTGTGAAATATTGTGTAATGATCTTTAAAGATACAAAGGATCACTTCATCTGGATTCGTTTACGTGTGGTCCTAGCTAAAGGCAAAGGGAAGGATCAAATAACTTCAAGCTTTTTCTGTTTAGTGCACCCAGCAGATTGCTGATTAAGAGACAAGAAAATGAGGGGTGGGGTGTATCTTAGAGCTTTTATACTTGCCTAGGTAGCATGTATAAGGCTCTAGGTTAACCCCCTGTACGGCAAAAACCCTCACTAAAACTCAGGGTCTTTCTCACTTCGATTTAGTTGGCTGGGCGGGATAGTGCACACTTCTAATCCCGGCACTCAGAGGGCAGAGGCAGGAGGATGGCTGGAAGATTGAGGCTAGCTGGAACTACCTGATGAGTTCCATCTAGTCAGCCAATGTTACATAATGAGACTGTCTCAAGAAAAGAAAAGAAACGAACGAGCTGCAAGCCCAGGAGCCTACAAGAGTCAGCCTTAGGAAAACATTTTAAAGGCATCTTTCGGGGGCTTATTCTTTAGTACCTAACCATGCTCATTACTGCATAGTGGAACTTGTCAAGAGTTCAGCGCTGAGTTTTGTAGGATGAAAAGGGAAGTGGAATCGAGTAGCTACTCTTGATGTTAAAGTCAGCCACAGGATTCTCCTTATTGTCTGCTTTGATTTTTCTGGACAATGTCAAATTAGTCTCAGTGGTTTGACTCTAGGCCAAGATTCTGGCCACAGAGTGCAGTCTCACTTTGTGCAATCTCACTGGATCGCTCTTTCTCTTCTCCCCCTGCTTAGGCTGAGGGCAAAAAGCTAGGTTTGGTAGGCTGGGTCCAGAACACCGATCGGGGCACCGTGCAAGGACAGCTGCAAGGCCCCATCTCCAAGGTGCGGAGCATGCAGGAATGGCTGGAGAAGAGAGGAAGTCCCAAATCCCACATCGACAGAGCGAACTTCAACAATGAGAAAGCCATCTTAAAGCTGGATTATTCAGATTTCCAAATTGTAAAATAATGACCTGAATTTTAATGTTTTCAAAATTATCCCCCTCCTTTTTTTTTTATTAAGCACTAATCTGTGCTCAGTATTAGATTTTGTCAGTAAGTTATTTTAGCTGCGTATTTGAAAGTTACCATGTATTACATGTATGATGGAATACAATTGTGTACAATTCTAACCAATAAAAACACATTAGAACCTTATGCTTATTGTGCTTAAATCTTAAGTGAACTTTTGGGCAACACGATGTATTCATAGTTTAAAGAGGCCTGAAGGGGAAGAAGTGGCTGTGAGTCATTCTGTAAATTATTGCTCAGTTTCTTCAGATTAGATGTGTGGAAAGAACAAAGCCACCAGGTTGGGCTGGAAGTGTTCAGATGGTGTGCTGGACTAATTACTTTTGTCTTTCAGGATCTTGGAACATCTGCTGTCATTGCTTTTCCATGAGCTGGAAACTCACATAAAGTAGTTATGGGCTGGATTGTGCCCCCTCCCCTCATTTGTATGCTCAGACCCTAACCCAAGTACCAATCCTGCTCGACTGTGACACACAGGTGTGTGTGCACAAAGGATGTGAAGACAGCCAGCTGAAACCCAGGAAGAGGCCTCAGAGGAAACCCTGGCTCGCACCTTAATCTCAGACTTTTCCAGAACTGGCGGGGGGAGAAACTGCTACTTAAGGCACCCAGGCTGTGGCCTTTTGTCGTGGAGTCCTGGCAAACTAAGCAATAATCAGAATCTTGTTTCATTGGCTTCAGACGTCTGATTTGGCTTGATTAGTAACTAAACAAATACATACTTATTTTAAAGTTTGTCGTAACTTCCATTAAAGGGAGGAGGGGTGGCCTGGACAGGTGATTCAGCAGTTAAGAACACTGTTAGCTCTTCCAGAGGTCCTGAGTTCAATTCCCAGTGCAAAACTGTCTGCAACTGTAGTCCCGCAGGATCGGATGCCCTTTTCTGGTGCGCACATGTATGTACATGCAGACAAAAAGCCATATATGTAAAATAAATACATAATTTTTTTTTTTGGTTTTTCGAGATAGGAAATTTTTTTTTTTTTTAGGTTTTTCTGTAGCTTTGGAGCCTATCCTGGAACTAGCTCTTGTAGACAAGGCTGGTCTCGAACTCACAAAGATCCTCCTGCCTCTGCCTCCCGAGTGCTGGGATTAAAGGTGTGCGCCACCACCGCCTGGCAAAATACATAATTCTTAAAAAAAAAAAAAGTTTCAGGGCCCAGGGGAGGAGGTTTCAATGAAAATGAGACAGAAGGCAAAAAAAACTGAGGATAGGTTAATAATTCCCAAAACATTCTCGCTGTGCTGTTAAGAGCTCTGTTCTCTTTCAGTTAGGAAAAAGCAGTGGTGGTTTTGGGAAGATTTAAAAAAAAAGAAGAAAAAAAACCAATGAAGGGAATCCTGGCGTTCTGATTTGCAAATTAAGAGAGTCGTGGGAGGCAGAGGCAGGTGGATCTCTCTGAATCTGAGGCCAGCCTGGTCTACAAAGTGAGTTTCAGGACAGCCAGGGCGACACAGAGAAACCCTGTCTTGAAAAACAAAGGAGAGGGTGAGGGAGAAGAGGAGATCTGACTTCTCAGCATTAATTCTAAGAACATTCTGCATTCTCTGATGTCTACTTGCCACCAGGACATGGCAATATACAAACGTGTCCTTTCTGGCAATAAACCAAACGCCACCTTAACATAGTTTATAATCTAGCGAACAAAGACTAAGGAAACAAGTAAAATATATGTCGAACGAAATATTAGTACCTGCAAAGAAGAAGAGAACGAGAAAGGGAACAAACCAAAACTTACTGGAAACAGCCTATCACTCAATACCAAAAGAGAATAAGGGGCGAGCACTAATTAGAACTAGCCAGGTGAAGGAGCAAGCGCTCAGCCGGGCCACTTTGGCGCTTGCGCACGAGACGTTGTGCAGACCGAGACTCGCGGCGTCTCGGGAGCGCATGCTCTAGAGCGCGCGTCTGGCATCGGAAGCGGTTGGTCTCCGAGAGTTGATGGAGGAGATTCGAGGTGAAGGGGGAAAGCACGTGTTGAAATATGGTCCCGGGAGCTCGTCTAACACCAGAAGAGCTGTGGTGACGGCCGCGGGCCTGCCAGGAGGAACGCGGGGCCCCCGGAAGAAGGGGCCTCGGGAGCGGCGGGGCGGGTGGACTGCGCAGGCGCGAGCTTCCTGCACGGGAAGCTGGCCTGACTAGATCCTAGGACTGTAGTGCATTCAGAATGCTTATTAAACATTCACCCCGTTTGCCAATGGTCGCTAAGTTCATTGTCTTAGAAAGCAATCGTAGCCCCAGTTTGCCCAGGCTTTAAAAAGCCAGCCCTGCCATCAGCTGTACTGTTAGCGTTTATGAAGAAGGAAGTGAAACCTTTAATGACCTACACTCTTAGGGTTTGTTTGTACCTGCAAGAAAATTTGAAATCAGGTTCAGACAACCCCATACCATCATTATTATTGCCAAGTTGAGTTCTGGGCATATGGAGAGACCGAGCGTATCAATACAAAAGAATATTAGTAATCAGGACTTTTAAGCGAACTATCAAGCAGCAGCAGGATTTAAACAGCAAATGGTAGAAAACAGCAAAGGAATTTCCCTGCTCTATTCCCCCCGCCCCATTCCCCGCCTCTCCTCAGAAAGTAATTGTGACAATCGTAATCGCTACTACTTGTCTCTCCTTGATATGTTTGACTTTAATTCTGTCCCGTTGTTACTTTCTTACTCACAGTGCCTTAGCACACCAAAGTTTTTCTAAAAGCCATGGATATTGTGTAATGTATAAACGTTATGAAACAGCTTGGACCTTTTTCATGAATAATTTCTAGCTAACGTTTCTTAGCTGAATTTAATTTAGGCATCTGTTTTTAGTGAAGTGCTTAGAATTTTGAATAGTGTCTTTACTGGTCAACATCAAGTATAATTATGGTTTCTCTTTAGGGCATTCACTTTAGGAACAGGGAAAATTATGAAATTATGAATGCTTCTTTGGAATCGAGGTCCTTTATACCAGGCATGAGTTTTATGTGCTGTCTAGAAATTAGAAGTACACTTCTGTTTCATATTTTGGTTTAATATTTTATTTTCCTCAAACTGTAGTTCTTCATACTACTTGAGAGAAGTCAGTAATGCTATATAACCGAGGTTTGATAGGGAATTGTGTTTTTTTTTTTTTGTTTTTTCCATAGGTGGTTATTTCCAATCAGAGAAGGAAGCCCGCGTCTGGCATTCTCTCCACATGTCTCCCTGCCATGATCAAGTGTTTGTCAGATGAAGTACAAGCCAAATTGCGTTCCGGTTTGGCTATAATCTCCTTGGGCCAGTGTGTTGAGGAACTTATCCTCAACAGTATTGATGCCGAAGCAAAATGTGTGGCCGTCAGGGTGAATATGGAAACCTTCCAAGTTCAAGTGATAGACAATGGATTGGGGATGGTGGGTGATGATATAGAGAAGGTGGGAAACCGGTATTTTACTAGCAAATGCAGCTCAATACAGGAGTTGGAGAACCCAAAGTACCATGGATTCCGAGGAGAGGCCTTGGCAAGTATAGCCGACATGGCTAGTGCTGTGGAAATTTCATCCAAGCAAAGCATGTCTATGAAAACCTTTGTGAAGATATTTCAGAATGGGAAAGCCCTAAATACTTGTGAAGCTGATCTGACGAGACCAAGCGTGGGGACAACAGTGACCGTGTATAACCTGTTTTCCCAGTTCCCTGTGAGGAGGAAGAGCATGGATCCTAGACTAGAGTTTGAGAAGGTCAGGCAGCGGGTAGAAGCCATCTCCCTCATGCACCCTTCTGTCTCTTTCTCTTTGAGGAATGATGTTTCTGGTGCCATGGTTCTCCAGCTCCCCAAAACCAAAGACATATGTTCTCGGTTTTGTCAGATTTATGGATTGGGCAAGTCTCAAAAGTTAAGAGAAATACATTTTAAATATAAGGAGTTTGAGTTTGGTGGCTACATTAGCTCTGAAGCACACTACAATAAGAATATGCAGTTTTTGTTTGTGAACAGAAGACTAGTTTTAAGGACAAAGTTGCATAAACTCATTGACTTTTTATTAAGAAAGGAAAGTACTATATGTAGACCAAAGAATGGCTCTGCCAATAGACAAATGAATTCAAGTCCTCGGCATCGTTCTGCCCCCGAACTCCATGGGATATATGTCATCAATGTACAGTGCCAATTCTGTGAATATGACGTGTGCATGGAGCCCGCCAAAACTCTGATCGAGTTTCAGAACTGGGATTCCCTGTTGGTTTGTATTCAAGAAGGAGTGAAAAGATTTTTAAAGCGAGAAAACCTGTTTGTAGAGTTATCAGGTGAAGCTATTAAGGGATTTAATGAAGATAACGGTTTTAGCTTGTTTGGTGCTACTCTTCAGACACATGCATCCACTCGTGAGAAGTGTGACCAGAGCAGTTTCCAGGAAGCGTGCACTAATATTTTGGATTCCTATGAAATGTTGAATTTGCAGTCAAAAGCTGTGAAAAGAACGGCTACTATAGAAAGTAGAAACACACAGAATTCTGGGGATTCAGAAGCCATCAGAAAACAGACAAGTGACTCATTGCACAGTTGTGCAGCAGATGGCCTGGGCCATAGTAAAATGATAGAATCATCGTCACACAGCGAAGACAGCGCTCACTTAGCATCAAGGGTGTTGGGAGAAGAGGGAGAAAACGAGAAACATCAGAAATCTTTCTTGGAACAAAGGACTTTAGAAAGTCCACATGGAACTAGCCCGAAAATGGTTTCAAGCCCTGTTCGGACACATCATCTCTTTGAGGAGAGTGAGGCAGATGTAGAAATACAGAAAATAAGCCCTGTTGTAAATGTTATGGCTGCCAACGTTCCCCAAAATAGTAGGATTCAGAGCCTACTGGAGAAACATAAAGATGCTACTGACGTGGGGTACCAACCTCTGCCTTTTGAGACAACAGCATTTAGAGTTCAGGGTACACAGAGAAAGAAGGAAAAAAGAGAAAAAGAGTCTAGTAGTCATGGAAGAGTAAATGTTTTTAGTTATGGACAGGTTAAGTTATGCTCCACTGGCTTTATAACTCATGTGGTACAGAATGTGCACACTAAATCAACTGAAACAGAGCATTCATTTAAAAATTATGTCCGACCCGGTCCTGTAAGTGCCCAAGAGACATTTGGAAATAGAGCACACCACGCACTTGAGACTCCAGACACCGATTTAACAAGCACTTTAAGTACAGAATCTGCTCAACTGCTCCACAAAAAATTGTGCAGGGCAAACACAGAGAACAGCCCAGTAGCAGCGGATGAGAGCTTGGCTCTTTTTCAGGAAGGTGGTACAGGACCACACACAGGTTGCTTTTTGCCTGACACATCCTCCTTCCCAGGGTGCAGATATGCTTCAAATGGTAGTAAGAAAAGAGATAAGACGATGCAGCCCTCCAGGCGCACAGGCCATAGGAAGCTAAGCTTACGTTCACAAGTAGGGTCTTTAGAGAGATTTAAGAGGCAATATGGGAAGGTTAACAGTTCTCTAGATACAGAAGAGGAAAATAACACCGAAGTCAGGACCCATTGTGATGCTCCGGTCGAACCTGACATTCTACTAAACGACAAGATCCACTTAGGTATGTCTGATAGTGGTATGATCACTACCGTGGAGCACTGTGACACTTGTCAACCAGTAAGTCACATCCTGCACTCAGAAAACTCTCCATTTCCCAAACAAGCTTACTTAGAACAGATGTCTCCTTTGAGAGAAAGTCCTATTACTCTGGCAGAATTCTCTCCCTTTAACAGAAAACCTTCTGATGTTGAGAAGTCCACCGAGTCACTTGCTTCAAAATTATCCAGACGGAAAGGTTCTGAAAAAGAGCTGCGAACGATGGAGATGCCAGGCCATGTTAGTGAACTTCCAGATTCAGGTTCCAGTCGGACAGACAGTAGCCGGGGCACTAGGTTAGACTTACCTTTTTGTGAATTATTTAAAAATAAACATGAAAAAATAAAGAGCGGCATGCTTCTAATACCAGATTCTGCCACCCAGGATAATTCCATCCACAACAGTGTAATGCATTCTCACAATATAATGGATGACACAGAGAAACCAGAAACTCCTTTGCCATTACCCTGCGGTGATTCTAAAACCAGTGAAGATTCAGGTGGTCTCGTCAGATCTTCAGAGCAACATACAGGAACTCCTGAGTCTCCCAGTAGAATGATCACGAGTCAGGTAGAAGTTACCATTACCAGCCAAGATGGAATTTCTTCCCAGAATGATGAGTCAAAAGCAAGATCTTGTTCCAAAAGTGAAGAATCTAATTCATATCCTATGGGTTGGCAGCAGCATTTTGATGTAACACTGGGAAGAATGGTTTACATCAACAGAACAACCGGACTAAGCACGTTCGTCACTCCTACGGAAGATGTTCAGACTGCTTGCACCAGAGACCTGACAACTGTGGCTGTGGATGTCCTACTTGAGAATGGTAAGTATGAAGAAGAACAATGGCCAAAGAGCAATATAATTGTTCACAGAGGTGGCCAGCAGACAGCACTGGAAAGCCATGTCGTATTGTTTTGTTGTTTGGGGGTTGGGAATATTGAGACTGGGTCTTGCTATGTAGCTCAGGCTGACCTCAAACTCTGTTTGTAGCCAAGTTGGTCTTGAACTCATGCTAGGTCCTGCTTCCAAATGCTAGAATTAAAAGTATGTGCCACAACACCTGACTTCTGAAGGCCAGTTTTAAAACCTATACTGTGTTTAAGGCATACGGAGGTTTAACAATATTTAAATGTGAGAATTTTGTGACGACTGATAAAGAATGTAAAGGTACCTACATGTGTCTGAGACGTGTGTGTGGAAGGGGACAGATGGACTTCATTTTAATCAAATTGTGCTGCTAGTGCTAAAAAGACCCACAGTACTTATCTACCCTGTTTTCCCTTTCTTCCCAAATATACTTCTAGAAATTTGTCTTTAGAGACATGACTGCTTCTATTTGTGGCTGCCAGTCTAAGGTCGGGAAAATTCTTTACTTAAGTGCCCAGTAAGATATATAGGTCAGTACAGTGGGATTTTGTGAACTTCCCCTGGAAAGTAGGAGTTAGCCAAACATTTTTCAAAATGTAGACTAGATAGGTGCCTTCATAACTATATTTTTCAAATGTACTTTATTATAATATATCTACCAGTCCACTTGATTAATTTCTGATACAAGAAGTTGATAATAATCTGGTTTTCAGGTCACACCACAAAGGAACACCAGAGCCTGGTCTAGGACTCTGGGTTCTCAGGTTTCAGGCAACATTAAAAGTGACATTGTTTTGGCAGTGTGTTGAGAGCCAGATGTTGGGAGCCGGTGAAGCTGATTTCCATCTGGCTGTAATCTCAGCTTTCACTAGTAGGATAAACATTAAATATGCATCCTTGTGAAAAAGTCTTGCATGCTGTAAAAGAATGTAAATTGTATGAATATAATTGCAAATTACAATGTCTCCTTAGGATAAATATTTCTTGTTGGAGGCTCTGATGTTAAATAAATCCTTTAGTTTTAAATGTTTTTCAATTTTTTTTCCTTATGGGAAAAAAATCACTGTTGTAACTTCTAGAGAATTTCATAGGAGGAGAAAACCCTTTATTTTCAGTATTGCTCTTGAGACTATCCAGTTGCTCTTAAGGCATCTTTATGTGCTTTCCAGTCTAGGTCATGTGTACTGGTTTGTATGTGCTGAATGCTTATCATAGAGGAACATCTAAGGTGCCGGCACCTCATCTTCCTGGAATGGAACTGCTTCTGATACAGTGCCAAAAAATAACTGGATTATGTTCAAGTGTGGGGTGGTTGTTGCCAAAAGAAAGGAGGGGGATCTTAGCTGCTACACTCAACATAAACATCTGCTCCTGTTGAGTAGATTTAGATGCTAAAACTACCTCAGTGCACCGCACCATCTGGGTTACCGTAGCTTGTGAACTTTTGAGAGTCGCGTTAAGTCAAGTTCCAAATGAAAATTAATTTTGCTATCAAGACAGGCTCATTGAAAAAAATGGCACCTCACACCCTCCATTCACAGGAATTGGCTCTTTACAGTGGGGCATTAGGGCCTGACTGCCACACATGAAAATGTAGACGTGTCACGAATTACTAAGAGAAACGTTAAAGCTCCACTAATTTTAGCATTTGGGAGGTGGAGGCAGGAAGATCAGGAACTGAAGGCAGTCAGTTTCTCTCTCTTTTGTTTTTTAGTTTTGATTTTTTTTTTTTTTTTGAGACAGGATTTCTCTGTGTAGCCCTGGCTGTCCTGGAACTTGGTCTGCAGACCAGGCTGGTTTTGAGCTCAGAGATCTGCCTGCCTCTGCCTCCCAGGTGCTAGGATTAAAGCTGTACCAACACTGCCCAGGCCTCACTCAGTCTCTTTTATTATGAATTGTACAACTTTACTTCAACTAATCTCTTGCTTTAGTTTTAGTTTTTGTCCAACAGGCTTGTCTTTTTCAATAGCTTTGTTACGTGTTTCTCCCCTCCTTTTTATTTTATGTATTGAATGTTTTTGCCTTTATGTAGTCTATGTACCATGTTCATGCCTCGTGCCCATGGATGCAGAAGAGGGCATCAAAAACCCATGGAAATTGAGTTACAGATGGCTGTGAGCCACTGTGTGGGTTCTGGGAATTGAACTCAGGTCCTCTGGAAGTGCAGCTAGTACTCTTAACCATTGAGCCAATTTTCCAGGCCCCAAATTCCCCCCTTTTCAAAACTGTCTCTTCAGAGTTGTTTCTAAGACTCAAATCTTCCTTCAGATGGTTAGCATTTAAACTGGTATTTGAATATGGTACCTTTCATCCACTCATTCATCTGTTTTAAATGTTTATATTATGAGTTTCCTGTCTGCATGTTTGCCTGCACAGAAGAGGGCATCAGATCCCATTATAGATGGTTGTGAGCCACCATGTGGTTACTGGGAATTGGACTCAGGACCTCTGGCAGAGCAGCCAGTGCTCTTAATCGCTGAGCCGTCTCCAGCTCTGCCAGGCATTTGTCTCTGCACAGTTGTTGTCTGTCACACTGTGTTCTCACACTGAAGCTCATCTGATTTCTCAGCATCTATTAGGGATACTAGGGATAGCTATGTAATGCAATGCAATCATGGTCATAGTAGGGCCACAGACTGTGGGTAAGACACTTTAAAGTTGGGAATTTGTAAAGGCAGCAGCAGGTTGTGGGTGGTCATGAAGTACAACGGTGTGTCTGACAAGACTTTTCTGAATAATTATACCTTGTACGGTATTTATTGGCACCCCAACCTTTATCTGCATCATTTACCCGGGAATATTACTGTGGAAAATGTCTGAAGAGAATCTGCAGCCTGCACGTTGCACTATTGAAAGTCATATCTATGATAAAGAGATGATGTGTTAATGTAAATAAGTTAGCAGATAATTTCATTGAAAATTCTGATTTTCCATGTAGTATTTAGTAGTCTGCCTTATACCTTCATTTAGTTTGTAGAGAAAGATTTTACATAACTTTTTATAGTTTGTTTGTATGTTGAGTTCAAATTTGTAGGTTTTTCTTTTTTTGTTTAGGGGTTCAGTACAGGTGCCATCCTTTTAGAAGCGATCTTATTCTTCCTTTCCTTCCGAGAGCTCAGGAGGAGAGGATTTTGCTGAGACAAAAGGCGAGAGGTGAGAGCAATGCCAGAGGTTGTGTGTGCAGACACCTGGCACACCCTGTCCCGCTCAGTGCGGAAGACTGAGCAGGGGTGCATTATGAAGTATGGTTGGCACCAGCTGTGCCTCAGGAGCCAGAATTCCCCACGGCTCTGTTGAGCAGCAGAGCTAAGTGATTCGGTGCATGCATGTAGATCAGAAATTGCTTTTCCAGACTGGCGGTTGCTGCTGGGTGATTATGCGTAGGCTATGGTGTCTGAGACTGGGGAAATGTTTCTTATTTTTAAAGATTGAATTTCTCCATATTACAGTACTTTGATCTTTGTAAAATTCTTTGGAAAAAACCTAAAGAAACCTATTATTTTTGTTTTTGTTGTTTCTTAAAATTGATTAAATATATTTTTATCAAAAGGCAACAAAAAATTGGAACTATAGTTTTTTTTTCTGTACACACACTTGGAAATATTCTTCTTTTGTTTTAATACTTAGCTTTATTTTGTGTATTGTATGGATGTTTTGCCGGCATACATATCTGTGCACCATGTGTATCCAATGCCCTTGGCAAGAGGAGGGCATCAGATTCTCTGAACTAGAGTTACAGATGATTATGAGCCACCGTGTGGGTGCCAGGAACCAGACCCAGGTCTTCTGCTAGAGCAGCAGGGCCTTTTAACCTCTGAGCCATCTTTCCAGGCCCCTGGAACATTGTTACAGACCAGCAGTTTTTGACCTATAGGTTGCAACCCCTTGGGTTGCATCTCAGATATTTAAATTACATATATGACAGCAACAAAATTATAGTTATGAAGTAGCAATGGAATAATTTTATGGTTGGGGGTCACCACACATGAGGACCTGTATTGTATTAAAGGGTCGTAGCATTAGGAAGGTTGAGAACCACTCTTCTAAACAATTTGCAGAAAAGCTGTCTCAGAAGGTGCAGTCATAATACTAGTTTAAAAAGTAGTATCAGGGGCTGGAGAGATGACTCAGAGGTTAAGAGCACTGGCTGTTGTTCCAGAGGTCCTGAGTTTAATTCCCAGCAACCACATAGTGGCTCATAACTATCTGTAATGAGATCTGGTGCCCTCTTCTGGTCTGCAAATATACATGCAAGCAGAACACTGTATATGTAATAAATAAATATATTTTTTAAAAAAAAAGTAGTATCAGGGGCAGAAAAGATGACTCAGTGGTTAAGAGCACTGGGTATTTTTCTAGAGGTCCTGAGTTCAATTCCCAGCAACCACATGGTGGCTCACACCATCTGAAATGAGATCTGGCGCCCTTTCTGGCCTACTTGCATACATGCAAGCAAAATACTATATTCAAAATAAATAAATACATCTTTAAAAAAAAGTAGTACCAAGCTGGGCAGTGGTGGTGCACACCTTTAATCTCAGCACTCAAAAGGCAGAGGCAAGTGAGTCTTTGTAAGTTTGAGGCTAGCCTGGTCTGCATAGTGAGTTTTAGGCCAGCCAGAGATACATGGTAAGACCTCTGCAAAACCTAAGAAGTAACATCAAAATGAATATAGGGACACAGTAGAGGCTCTGACTGTTTGTGGAGTGTGGGGATAATGTGTCTACTCTTTGGTCTGGAGGCTGTAGCTCAGTAGGAGAGGACACTCTTTTCTGAGTTCTTGATGGCAGCTGTCCCCTTTGCCCTAGATGCTGTGGATGCTGCTGTTGCCCGTGAATCACTTCAGTCCTTGTTTTCAGACTGGAGCAACCCAGTGTTTGCCCGGCACCCAGAGGTGGGTCTGTAGTACTTTTTCTTTGCCTGTTTATAAATTTGAACTTCATTTAAGCTGGATATGGGCATGCATGAGTATATGAATTTGTAATTAAAAATGGAAAGTAGGCAAATTTCTAGATGATAAATACTCAGAAATTAGTGCTTAATGTAGAAAGAATAAATCAGCATTTTGGAAGGTTAAGAATTTTGGATTAAGCATGTATATTCAGTGTGAAGAGTGAGTGTAATTACCCTGTCTACAGAGCCATTTCTTCTGCAGGGACAGAGCTGTGTGCCCTGGCCCTGTTCTCTCTTTGATGCGTTGTCACAGCCTGTACTAAGTGTGTTAATGAGCGTGGATAATAGACAAGCATTGGACTACTGATTCTTCACTTAAGCTGCCTTTAAGGACTTAATCATGGAACATAGACAAATTGTTCTGAAATGATTCTGGGTTTTGCCAGTGTTTATAAAAAATTGTTAGACAACTTATTCTTATCTGTAACTTAACTTATGTATAGGTTTCCTATGTTCATCCTATTTCTATTAGGATATATGACAATCCTTGTTTGGTTTTGATTTTATTTTTTGCAGTGCTGGGAATTGAAATGAGAGCCTTGCATATGCTAAACAGTACTCTGTCACTGACCTGTATATTCCAAGCCCCGAAAAAAAATGTGTATTTTCAAGGACTTTGAAATCATTGGTAAAACAGTTCCACAGACATTAAAAGTTAAATTACGTTTTTACTGGGTCTTCCTAGGTTGCTGTTGATGTCAGCAGTGGCCAGGCTGAGAGCTTAGCGGTTAAAATCCACAACGTGTTGTATCCCTATCGCTTCACCAAAGAGATGATCCATTCAATGCAGGTAAATCAGCACCAGAATCCATGCGATGTTCAAGTCAGACTAACTTTTGGTGAAATTGAGAGTTTTTTTTTTTTTTTTAATGAGTGAGACTGTATTAGTCTGGGCTTCTCTAGAGGAACGACTATAGACTGATAGATTGATTGGAGTGGCTCACAGGCTGTGGTCCAGCTAGTCAGCAATGTCTGCCTACAAACTGAAGGTCCAAGAAGCCAGTACTTGTTCAGTCTACAAGCTTGGGTGTCTCAGCTGATCTTCAGTTTACACGGGAATCCCAAAGAAGTAGTCTCTGTTGCCAGTGAAGGAATGGATGTACCATCGAGAGTGAGGGCAAGACAGCAAAGAGAGCAAGCTTCCTTCTTCCATGTCCTTTATATAAGCTGCCAGCAGGAGGTGTGGCCCTTCCTACCTCAAAAGATTTGGATTAAAGGTGTATCTTCTCACCTCAAAAAGTCTGAATTAAAAGTGGGTCCTCCCATTTAAATTATTTAATTAAGAAAAAAATTCCCCATAGGTATACCAGACTCTTGGGTTCTAGTTAATTCTAGATGTAGTCAAGTTGACAACCAAGAATAGCGATCACACGTGTCAGATGGGAATCTTAAAATAATAATAATAATAGTTAATGATACTATTAATAGTTATTATTTTTAGTTTTTTGAGAGAAGGTTGTTGTAATGAGGAGGCGCGGGCTGTGTCCCGCCCTGCTCCCGGTCGCACGGCTAGCTTATACCTGAAATAACCACACGAAAATTATATTAATTTAATTACTTCCTGGCCCATTAGTTCTAGCCTCTTGTTGGCTAACTCTTACATCTTGCTTCAACCCATATATAGTAATCTATGTGTCACCATGGGGTGGAGGCTTACCGGGAAGATTCTAACCTATGTCCTTCTCAGGTCAGAGAATCATGGCATCTGCCACACTTCCCTTCTTCCCAGGTTCTGTTCTGTCTACTCCGCCCATCTAAGGGCTGCCCTATCAAAAGGCCAAGGCAGTCTCTTTATTCAACCAATGAAAGCAACAGAAATACAGAAGGACCCTCCTACACCATTTCCCCTTTTTCTTCTTTTTTCTCTATTGTTATTTATTGAGCTCTACATTTTTCTCTGCTCCCCTCCCTGCCTCTCCCCTCCCCCCTTCAACCCTCCCTTAGTATCCCTATGCTCCCAATTTACTCAGGAGATCTTGTCTTTTTATACTTTCCCATGTATATTAGGCCTATGTAAGTCTCTCTTAGTGTCCACATTGTTGTCTAAGTTCTCTGCAATTATGGTTTGTAGGCTGGTTTTCTTTGCTTTATGTTTAAAAACCTGTGATAATTGTCTTTCTATGTCTGGGTTACATATCTCAAAATAATGTTTTCTAGTTCCATCCATTTTCCTGCAAAATTCAAGCTAT
>JAQHUG010000081.1:6255674-6325476 GCA_028555095.1 Dicrostonyx torquatus
TGACCCAGTCTTCTTCCCAGTGTCCTCTTCTCTTTTCCCCGCCTATCTAAGTCCTGCCCTATCAAATGGCCCAGGCAGCTTTTTTATTTAACCAATCAAAGCACAGAAATAAAGACGGACCCTCCTACAATTTTTCATCCTTTTCTTTTTATTTAGCATATCCTTAGTGTTCTATTTGATCTTTCTATAACTGCTTGGCCTGTAGGATTATGTAGATATACCTGTAATATGCTTTATAATCTAATAAGCAAAAAATTTAATTTTCTTAGAGACATATGCTTGAGAATTGTCTGTCTTTATTTAAACCCTTACTATTGACATAATGTTTTTTTATGAAATTATGAGGCCTTCAACACATTTCCAATCAATAATTTATCAATTTCTACATTACCTTGTGCTAGGGGACCTGGCAGACCCACATGGGATCAGATGTTTGTTATATATATGAGGTGATTCCTATTCTTGATTATATCTTGTAACTGAATAAATAATGAAGTCAATTCTGTATCATCTGGTGTAAATGCAACAGTTTCAATATGTAAAACAACTCTTTTGACATATTGTGAGTTGGTAACTATGTTGAGATATTCTTTAAAATTCCTTAGTACCATGAAAATACCATATAATTCTGACTTTTGGACAGAAACATAAGGGCTTTGTTTCCCTTTGCTTAAATCTTCTGATGTGTAACTTGCCTTTCTTGATTTAATTGCATCAGTACAGAATGTATAGGCTCCAGTTATTGATGTGCCAAGTACAATGCAGGGTAAGGGTCCATTTAGCTCTCTTTATAAGTTGATTTCTCTTACTTTTGCGATAGTTGTTGTTAATCTCTCCCAAAATTACTACAAACCCTGTGCCAGGGTTCATTTTCTTCCCATAATTTATCAATTTCATCATTATTAAAAGGTACTATAATTTCTGCTGGGTCTATTCATGCTAATTGAGGAAGTCTCAATTTTTCATTTAGAATTAACTCAGAGACCTTTTCCACATAAGTTTTTAATTTTTACTCAGTTTATGTGGTAAAAGGATGCATTCTAAGATAATATATTCCCTCTATATTTCTATAGGGTAATGTTTGGAGGGTAGTATGACCAGAATGCAGTTAAGATTCAGATCTATACAATCCACATGTGCTGTCTCTAATTTCTCTTCAATCGAAGCCAGTTCTTTCTCAGCTTCAGCTGATAATTCTCTGGGACTATTTAAGCCCTTGTCACAACCTAAGGTTTTGTTTAAATTAATCAGTTCACCAGGTTTTATTCCAATAGTGCTCCATAGATGGGAAATGTCTCATAGAAATCTTTGGACATCATTAAGAGTCTGCAACTGATCTCTCTTAATTTGCACCTTTTGTGGTCTAATTTTCTGTAAGCCTATTTTATAGCCTAAATAATTAATAGGATCTCCTGTTAGTATTTTTTTCAGGAGCAATTTGTAATCCCTGACAAGGCGAAATTTTCTTTACTTCTTCAAACATTCTAAAGTATTCACACATGAATCAGACAGTAAAATGTCATTCATGTAATGATAAATTATAGATTGAGGAAATTGCTTATGTATCATTTCCAGTGGCTGACTTACAAAATATTGGCACAGGGTGGGGCTATTTAACATTCCCTTATGGGAGAATCTCTTATCAGGCTGAGAATTATTATAAATATTCACTGTGAAGGCAAATTTTTCTCTGTATTTTTCTTGTAATGGTATACTGAAGAAACAATCTTTAATGTCAATAACTATAAGAGGCCATCCGTTAGGCAATAGGGAAGGCAGAGGAATGCCAGACTGTAGAGAGCCCATCGGCTGAATCACCTTAATAACAGCTCTTAATCTGTTAGCATTCTCCATTTTTCCAGATTTCTTTTTATCAACAAATACAGGAGAATTCCAAGGGCTGGATGATTCTTCAATATGGTGAGCATCTATTTACTTCTGTACCAGCTGTGCTAAAGCCTGCAGTTTCTCTGATGTTAATGGCCATTGCTTGAATTAACTCTTACAGGTTTGTCTGTCAACCATTTTAAAGTAGGGCCATTGGTGTCTTTGAAATATCAGAAGCTATTGTGTCCTGTCCTTGTCCAACCTGAATGGTCAGTGTCTGCTTGTATAATATCTTGTAATATTTTTTCCAGAAACATATGTTAATTTATGGTCTGTTTCTAAGATTGGGGAATATTAATCTGAGTATTACATCGCTATAACAAATCATGGCCTCACAAATTCAATGCTATGTTAGCCGCATATGGTTTTAATATTCTTCTCTGTCCTTCTGGCACTATACATTCAACCCATCTCACAGTCTGCTTTGCCTGAGACAAAGTTCCAGTTCCTAAAAACTGAACATTTTCATCCTGAAAAAGCCAATTTGGATGCCAAGATTCTGATGAAATTGTTGTTACAACTGCATCTGTATCTACCAGACCTTCAGTGACAACACCATTTATTTGTATTTTTAATTTTGGTCTTTGTTCATTTATGGAAGTTTGCCAAAGTATTCATTCAATTTATGGTTTCTGCTGAACTTTTTGTTCTCTCTTCTATAGCTGTTCTATTATCCAGAGCAGTATGTTTTCTTACAATAAGCATTAGGTTCATTTTGTTTTGTTTTTTGAGATAGGGTTTTTCTGTGTGGCAGTCCTAGCTGTCTTAGAACTAGCTCTTGTAGATCAGGCTGGCTTCAAATTCACAAAGAGTCACCTGCCTCTGCCTCCCGAGTGCTGGGATTAAAGGCGTGATCCACCACCGCCTAGCTGGCATTAGTTTCTTTAATTGCTCTGGGAAGGAGTTTCCTCTATGATGGCAGGAAATGCCTGAACTAATTTGGTATAGGGGCCTGCAAAAGGCCCCTCATGGACTTTCTTGATGGCAAAGGATTACCTTGAATATCTCTTGTTGACCTACATTCATTAGTCCAATGCCTGCCTTTGATGAACTTTATTCATAATGAATATGGGGGTGTTATGAATGGATTAATCTTAGAAAAAACATTGTTTCTAGGAATACCCTGTTTACAATCCATTATAAAGTGACCTTGTTTGCCATGATTGAAACACTTGGCATTTCTATTTTTCTTCAAACCGCTGGAAATTACCTCTGCTATCCATTATCATCATGGTTATGAGATTCAATATTAATTGTATCAAGGTGCTGACCTTGACATTAATGGCCTAATTATCCTTTTGCATCGAGAATTAGCATTTTCAAAAATCAGAGATTCAATTATTATTTGTTTAGCTTCTGAATTTGGTATCATTTTATTTACTGATGAAGTTAATCTTTGTAAGAAATCCGTAAAGGTGTCCTTTGGGCCCTGTATCAGTTTTCATTCCTATTTCTCCAATTCTGTCCCAAGGATTCAAAGCTTCTGTGTGACATAAATCCAGGGTGTGGTCATCGTATACATATTGCCTTTCTATAGTCACATAATTTCCTTCTCCAAGAATTTGATCTTGGGAGATTTCCACACCTCTAGCTTTAGTCTGTTGTTCAATAATCTTAGCTTCTTCTCTGAACCACATACTCCATTGAAATTGTGGACAGTCTCTAAAACACCTTTAACTAAATATAACCAGTCTTTAGGGATAATTCTATTACAAACTGACCACGAGTTTAACATTTGCTTCACTAAAGGTGAATGCATGCCATATGAAAGTATTGCTTCCTTGAATCTTATTAAGTCTAGCATTGGCACAGAAATCCAGTTAGCTATAACAGAGCATCTCCCATTTAGTCATTCCTGTAAGGTTACTGGATATATTAAGGTTGGTTGTCTGAAAACCTTAGGCTATTCCTCTCAATTCTTATAATGTAATGCTGAAATTGGTTCTCCATGAAATTCCTCTGTCTGGATAATCTATTTTATTAAGTTTTTCTAAGGCTTATATCATAGCACTCAGATTAGCCAACTTTTTTAGTGATAAAACAAAAATGATAATACTGATAATGTTTACAATTACATAAATCCCATCTAAATTAGATATCCTCTCATTTAATTGTTCCATTTTCAAATTGTCTAGCATATTATCATACAGAGACCCAAGCCCTCCATTGTAATGGTTTTTCCCATTTTTTTAATGTGGGTAAAAAGCTCTCTCTTTTAACTTATTCCTCCCTTTAAGACTTACCAATTGCCTTACCAAATCTACCAGCAATGTTGATGAGGATGTGAGGCTCATTACTGCTGTGGAGAGCAGTAAAAGCCTGACTCTGGATTTCAAGGCAGCTTCCTAGTTTGGCAGCAACCCGAGAAGGGGATTCAGGGAAAGCCCACCAGGAGAAAAAAAAAAAAGCCCAGCCAGTAGGGCAGACTCTGGCCATATGTAGCTCTGGCCTATGCCAGTGACTCTAAAATCACAGGCAAACAGCTTTTTTTTGTGAATTCATACCCCAGACTTCGGGTGGCAATTGTAGTACGAATAGTAAAATCCCAGAATCAGATATTGGGATTCAATCTGAAGCTCAGAAAAGTGAAGCAGCCAGCCGCTGACTCTTACCTCTACCGCAGACCAAAAATGGGTTGTGTACTCAGTCGGTAGAGCATGGGACTCTTAATCTTAGGGGCATGGGTTTGTGCCCCACGTTGGGTACCATTTTGTAAACAGAGACTACTCATTTGTTTCCCGTCCTCCCAGACCCAAATAATTACACAGAAACTATATTAATTACAACACTGTTTGACCAATGGCTCAAACATATTCCTGATTAACTGTTATATCTTAAATTAACCCATTTCTATCAATCTGTGTATTACCACGAGGCCTTGACTTACCATTAGGGTTCTGGCATCTCTCTCCTTCGTCCACTACATGGTGTCTCCATGTCTCTGCCTTCTCTCTCTTTCTGTTCAGATATTCCACCTCAGTTTACTCTGCCAAACCTAGGGCCAAAACAGCTTTATTCATCAATCAATATAAGCATCACATACACAGAAGAACATCCCATATCAGGGTAAGAGCCTGTCTCCATGAATCCTGAAAACTCCACACACTCCACACACCATGGAGTTCCTGTCTCTTCCCCCGTATGGTCTTCTCTCTGCCCAATCATATCACTCCTTTCTCCACCTCCCTAATGCTGGGGTTGTGTGAGTCCTGTTTCTCTTTTAGACAGATCCAATCTTGTATAGCCCATGGTGGCTTTGAACTCACAGAGATCCACCTACCTCTGTCTCCCAATTCCCGGGATTAAAGGTGTGTGCCACTACCCGCTGGCCTGGATGACTGAGTAGTATGGCTGATTTGCTTTCTGATATTCAGGCAAGATTTATTTATTAAAACACAAATAATATACTCTTATACCCATGTTTGGATCTCCAGAGCCACTGTGAAAGCCAATGCAGTGGAAGGTGCATCTGTAACCCCAGTGCACCTATAAGGAATGGGAGGTAGAGTCGGGGAATATCCAGGAATTTATGGGCAGCTAGCCTGAGTTATGCAAGAGTAAAGCGATGCTGTCTCAAAAAAGCCAAACCAACCAAACAAACAAACAAAAAATGCGGAAATGCAAAGATTGATACCCAAAGGCCCAAAGGCTGTCCCTGCTTTTACACAGAAATACATCTCTCTCATACACCAACACAATGAGTAACAACATCAGAAATACTTAATAAGAACTCTTGACAGCACATTAAGTTTTAAATGCAGTTTGCATATAAGCAATCTCTCATTTTGTTTTTGAGATGGTTCTCATGTATATCACACTGACTTCAAACTCACTATGCAGCTGCTGCTGGCCTTGAACTCCTCATCTTCTCCCTTTTATGTGTGCTGGGATTACAGCATGCATTATCATGCCCCTTGCTATACCTACACACTCTTGGAAATAATTTGGAAAAACTAAAATGGATTTACTTGACTCAGTGACTGAGTTTTGGTCCTTTAGAGAACGAATGTCACATCGGAACTTGTACATGAATGTTTATGAAGATTTATTCATAGTAACTGAAACCTGGAAAATACCCACCTCTCCTATAATCATCAGATATTAAACTGTCCCTGCCATAGAACAGTACTCTGCAAGCCGACACTGAAACAGGCCACAGCTCAGGTCACTACAGTTGCAAGGGTGAGGGTCTGAGTTTGATCCTGGGACCCATGTGATTACAGAATGTGCCTGTAATCCTAGTGCCTAGGAGGAAGAGGCAGGACGCCTGAGGACATCCCAGGGTTGCCTTCCGGTCTTCACAGGTACCTGCACATGTGCACACATACACCCATAGATGTGTGATTATGCACATACTTACAGATTCACATGCATAGAATTCTCAAAAATGTACATACTGCACATTTATGTCATAATTTGGAAATACTATATTTCTAGAGGTAAAGACCTGATAATGGTTACCAAGAGTTGGAGATGGCTCTGTGTGTGTGTATGTGTGTGTGTGAGAGAGAGAGAGACAGACAGAGAGGGTAGGGGGGAGAAGTAATAACACAGGAAGTCTTGTAATAGTGTCGGGTTTCTTGGTTGTGGTGCTTATGCACGGTGTAATTACAGCTTATGTGTGACCCATAGGATCTGAATAAACTGGATTGTGCCAATGTTTCTTGGTTTCAACATTGTGTTATAGCTGTATAAGGTGTAACCATTGGAGGAGGCTGCGTAGGCTTAGAGAGGGGTGTGCGTGTCCATAGACACCTCCTGAAAATCTACAATTAATTTGACAATAAACAGTTTTTGGGGGGGAGTGTGGTTTTGAGACAGGGTTTCTCTGTGTAGCCCTGGCTGTCCTAGAACTCACTCTGTAGACCAGGCTGACCTCGAGCGCAGAGATCCCCCTACCTCTACCTCCTGAGTACTGGGTTTAAAGGCATGCACCACCACTGCCCCACGACAATATAGTTTTATTTATTTATTTATTTATTTATTTATTTATTTTGCCATGCTAAAAATTATCTAAAGCCTTGCTGGGCAGTGGTGGCCAGCTTCCTGGTGCAGTAATTAGGATTTGTTTTAATTTATCTGTAATTGTTAAATGGTGCTGAGTTACCATGGCCTTTGTGGGTATGTGTGTGATCACGTCTGTGCATGCACACAGGCACCTCTGTCGCTAGAGGTCAGCACTAGGTGTCCTGTCAATCATTCTGGATGAACTGGAACTTGCCAATTTGGGTGGACTGACTGGCCAGCAAGCCCCAGGGAGTCTCCTGTCTCCACCTCCCCGTGCTGGGATTACAGGTGTGTGCCAACTTTTCAGTGGATGCTGGGGATTAAACAACAGTTTTTTGCTTTAAAAAACAAAGTACAAAAATGGTATGTTTGGTAGGCCCTCAATTTTACACACAAATAAATGTGTTTACATAGATGTACACAGATGGGTGTGCTGGCTAATTTTATGTCAGCTTGACACAGGCTAGAGTCATTTGAGAGGAGGGAACCCAATTGAGAAAATGCCTTCTTGCCAGCTGGTGCTGAGTCCACAGAGTTGTCTTCTGACCTCCACACATGTACTAAGGCACATCACTGACTCCCATACCATATACATAAACACAATAATAATAAATAAAGATAATAATTTCCCACTGGGCACTGGTGGCACACGCCTTTAATCTCAGCACTTGTGAGGCAGAGGCAGGTGGATCTTTGAGTTTGAGGCCAGCCTGGTCTGTATACAGAGGGAGTTTCAGGAGAAAGAGAGAAAGAGAGAGAGGGAGAGAGAAAGAGAGGGAAAGAGAGAGAGAGGGAGAGAGAGAGAGAGAGAATATCTTTGTAAGATAAAGCTGTACGAAAGCCTGTAGATCATTTTCTTAGTGATGGGGAAAGCCCAGCCCACTATGGGTGGTGCCATCCCTGGAAGGGTGGTTCTCAGTTCTAAAAGAAAGCAGGTTGAGCTGTGTGGTGGTGGCGCACACCTTTAATCCCAGCACTCGGGAGGCAGAGGAAGGCGGATCTCTGTGAGTTTGAGACCAGCCCGATCTTCAAAGTGAGTTCCAGGACAGCCAGGGCTGTTATACAGAGAAACCCTGTCTTGAAAAACCAAATAAATAAATAAAAAGAAAGGAAGAAAGAAAGAAAAGTTGAACAAGCCAGGAAGAGCAAGTCAGTAGACAGCATCCCTCCATGACCTCTGCATCAGCTCCTGACTCCAGGGTCCTGCCAAGTTTGATTTCTTGTCCTGACTTCCTTCTGTGATAGACTATGATGTGGAAGTGTAAGCCGAACAAACCTTTGCTTTGTCATGTTGCCTTGGTCATGGTGTTTCATCACAGCAATAGAAAGCCTAACACCATGGGCTTGATGTGTCTATGTAGATGTTAGATGATGGTCTGACTGGTCTGTTTACAAGCTTATCAGACCCTTAGCTGCCCCCAAGCCATTCTTCCCCTTTTCTTTAAAATAGTCTAATAGAATTTTAACTGAGCAAAATGACCCCCTGGAGTACAGACTGCATTTTCTAGTCTGTAGCAGGCAAATGTGGCCATGTGACTATATTCTTGCCAATGGGAAGGCGATGTGTTGCTGCTTCTGGAACCTTCCCTAGGAGAGTGCTAGGGTGTGTCACTTTCTCCTCCTTGCTCCATTTCCACTCTGCCAGCGGAGATGATACAGATGCAGGATGCATGCCCTGAGGCTTCTGAGGAGGAGAGTTCCCGTACCAGTCTGGACTGACTGTCTTTGGATTCCATGTAGCAGAGAACAAATCCAGCGTGGGCTTTGTTCAGGTCACTGCTATTCTGTGTTTTCCCAACTTACAGTTCCACCTAATCTGAATACATAAAAAGTGTTTTTTTAATGTTTGTGAACTGTTGTGCATTTCCCAAAATATAAACAGTGAACACAGCCCACCAAAAGTAGATGTTATTTCTTTTTTTTTTTTAATTTTTATTGTTAAAAGAAAAATTTACATTTACTCCCCTTGTTCCCGGCCCTCCCGCTCCCCCACTACCCCACTGCCCTCCCCCTGCTTCCTTAAGATGGTGCAGGATAGTAGATGTTATTTCTAAGAAGAAGAAAAAAAGTAAAAAATCCATCAGGCTCCTTCTCTCAACTGGGAATTCAATGATTTTGATAGGCTCCTCCAGCTCTTCCTCAAGTGTCCCCGTATCAGACATTCCAACAACTATCTCTAGCAGGTGTGTTTCCTGCGCTTAGTCTGGAGACTAGCCAGTTGGAAAGACAACTTTCAACTGGAGGCTGGTCCAGACATTTGCATCTGTCTCCTCCTGGGCTCAAGATTCGCTTTTAGGCCACAGATCACTTCCTTTTCCTGAAAGGCTTTGACTCAACCCTTGGGCATGCGAATGCATCACTGTTTTTATCGGCCTTGGTTGTTTTGCTACGTAGTCATGTCTCCACGCAACCTGAGAACAAGCACTTTTGTCGTGGCCACCTGTTGTTTTCGTCTGCCCTGCACCCCCTTTCCGCCGGGGACTGCCCCTCCAGGTCCCATGTGACTTGGATGGAACTGGCAACCCAGCACCTCCTGGAGTCTCCAGTGGCCCCTCACCCACAGGCACAGCACACTGCCCGGTCTGCTCAGTCATCCAACTTCCTCGCTGATGGGTGCGCAAAGCCCCTCAGTTCTTCCCTGGGACTTGCCAGCTATACCCTGAGATAAAGGGGGTTTCTTTCTGCCACATTATCTCCTGTAAAGAAGTTGGCTTTGAACTGTCAGGGGCCACATTTCTGGCCTCGAGGAGAGAGCTTGCTCTGCTTTAGGAGAAAATCAGGAGGAAACTTGGCGTTTGCTTCAGGAGAGGTGTGCAGAGCCAGGTCCCCAGAGCAATGAATTGCCAGTGAGCTGATGATTTGAAACAGGCTGGCTTGGGCTTTTTGATTCCGTCAGGCCTGAAGGTAGAGCCCCATAGGCTTCACAACAAACCCCTTGTCTTTACTCTGCGCTGGAGTCTGGACTGAGCTTCCCTTTTATCCTCCAGAGCCCAACACTGTGCTCTGCCAAGGTGGGATCCATTCTTCCATTGCTTTTGCTGAGCTAGACACTTCTCTTGGTTTAAATGCAGATTTATATTTAGTAGAACCTGGCACTGTCCTCTTAAACACAGTCAAGTGTTAGGAATTTGGAGAGAAATTCAAATGACAGACTTGGGACTTGTGGTTAGAAAAGTCCACTTCGCTGTTCAGTTCCCAGTTGGATGTCAGCAGCCGCCCTCACAGACCGGCACACTCACGATGTGACACGTGCTTCTTAAGAGAGCTGGCTCAGATCAGATCAGCTATTCCCAATGACAGGCCCCTTCTGCTATGTGAGGACATACCAAGCCCCTAGGTAGACAGAAATAAATGCCATCTGTGATTCTGAAGAGGGGGAAAAAGCGTGAAGACTGAGGTCCACTCACCAGTTATTCTTTCATCTGTGCTGACAGTGACATTGGAAGGTTAGCCGTGGAAAGGCTTGGGATTAGAAGGCCACAGACAGCCTCAAGCTCACCTTCTATCAACTAACTGGGTGATCTCACTTATTGGTAGAGATTGATACACAGTAATAGTGGTTCATGGGTAGTGGTGACATCGCTAGACGACACTGTGACAGGCTGTAGAAGTATTGAGCATAGTACGATGGTTTAGCCTCAGTAGGTCCAGATTTCATATCCTAGATGAATTTTTTAAAATCTCTATAAAATTATATTCTAGTGTGCTTAATGAAGACCCAGTTGTTAGTTCAAACACCAGATAAAAGATAAAAATAACACCCCTTTTTCCTTCAAGGGCTCATCACTGCACCTACCCAAAAACACAGCAGCTCAGCAGCTCACACGCCCGTGCCCTCCAGCCAGGATCCTTCACCTTGAGACCCCGAAGCTTCTTGACATTCTGTGCATAAGTGACACTCGGTGACTTGTAGATACAGCCTGCTGGCTGTTCCCAGAGGCCCATGGCTCACCCACTCCCATCTGTGCCCCTCACCACCACCACCAAGACCACCACCACCACCAGAAATGGTTTCCATCCCTGGGATGATGCATGTGTACAGAAATATCCCAACACAAAGCAGCGATTGTCTGGCTTCAGAGAGGGGTCTCACTGACTGGTTTTGAGAGGGACTCTCAAGCTGCTCTCTGCATTAAGCAGAATGGGGGAGTGGGGATAACGAAACCTAGAGTTGAAATCCAAAGGTTCTTTACAATTTGGGCTGATTTCATTTCTTGGAGCTTGCATGGTAGGGACACTGAATCTTACATGCGTGTGCATCCATGTTTACTGCTTCTCTGCTCACAACAAGGAAGCAATCATTCTAGATTCCTATCAATACATGTGTGATTAATTAAAATGAAATTATAAAATTTGTAGGAAAATATTACATTAAGTCAAGTAATCCAGGCTCAGAAAAACAAATGTGTGTCTTCTCATATTGATACATGTGTATTTATATGGGGATGAAGGCTAGGAATCTGGAAGGGGCCTGTGGTGGAGAGCTTAAGGGGAGGAGTGGGGAGGGTAACAGAGCATGTGATGAGAGAGTGCAAGGGGAGAGATGATGATGGAGCCTTTAAGAGCAGCGGCTGCTCCATTTGCAGAGGAGAGTTCAACTCCAGCCACATGGCAGATGGCTCTATTTCAGCTCCAGAAGATCTGAGGCCTTCTCCTGTACACACATTACACACACACACACACACACACACACACACACACACACACACACACACACACACACACGGTATACATAGCTTTTAAACCAGGTTTCTCTCTCTCTGGAGACTCCCCTAGTTCTTCCCGGAAGAGCATACTAATGTGTTAAGAAAAGTCTGAGCCGGGCGGTGGTGGCGCACACCTTTAATCCCAGCACTCGGGAGGCAGAGGCAGGCGGATCTTTGTGAGTTCGAGCCCAGCCTGGTCTACAAGAGCTAGTTCCAGCACAGGCTCCAAAGCCACAGGGAAACCCTGTCTCGAAAAACCAAAAAAAAAAAAAAAAAGAAAGAAAGAAAGAAAAAGAAAAGTCTGTCACCATCCAGTGGGGAACAGGCTTTTACCTGGACCTAGTCTCTGTGAGAGTTGGATGGGCCTCTGTGTAGCTATCCCTGTCACATGACTCAGGAGCCGGTGGAAGACACAAGCTGAAGCTAAGAACACTGAAAAGCAGCGGTCTTACTGCACCAGCCTTGCTAGGATGCTCACAGACATCTGAGATGGAAGGGTCCTGGAAAAGTCCTGGCTGCCAACTCCTGGAAGCAGAGGCATCTCTCCCGCCTCAGGAGGCTGGGAGTGAATGCTCCACAGAGTCCAGTGGCCGGCCAGTTGCACCCCGTGGGAAAGTGTTGCCCCTGGCCAGCCCAGGAGCCACGATGGTGCCGCCTCCTACCCACGGCTTGGCTCAGCGGGTTCCCAAGTGGCTTGACTTCCTTCTCCACTCCCACCTCCTTTTGTCCCCAGGGAGTCAGGGAGGCCACTGGCAAAGTTGTCCATCAATCCTTAAGTCCCACAGGCTTCCCCAAACCCCTTCCCCACACACCTCAGAGCGAGGCTTCCCTAGGGGACAGCAAGAGGAGAGCCTCCAGCTGCCTGAGACACCCCCGCCCCTGGGTCTCTTCAGCCCCCATCTCCTCTCCTTGAGCTGCCCACCGGGCTTCACTCCCCCTGCAGTAACGGCTTTGGGTTTGGGATGTTGTTTTTGCAGCTGGGCTGGGGTGGAGCAGCATGGGAAGGCGTCTTGGGTACTGGCTGTCTGAGAAAGCCCCGAACCCACATTCCCACTAGAGCAAGGGCAGCGTCTTTGGGATAGTGACCGGGCTTTCCTGGGAAGAGAGGATCGTGGGCAAAGAACAGACACAGAGTGTCGAAGGCTTGCAGAGGAGGCCGGCCAATAGGGTAGGGTGCTTGGGGCTAGAGGCGGGCTAGAAGTCTATGAGCCACCCTCTCCACCAAGACTCTGGCTGTGGTTCCCTGTTACCAACTGCAGCTGGAAGCTCCATCACTTTCCACACATCTGGGAGACTCTGGGAGCAAGCTTCCTCTAAACAACAACAAAGAAAACATCTCATTTATTGGGGGGGCACTGTTAGAAAGTAAAAAGAAT
Organism: Dicrostonyx torquatus; assembly: GCA_028555095.1. Classification (NCBI taxonomy): domain Eukaryota; kingdom Metazoa; phylum Chordata; class Mammalia; order Rodentia; family Cricetidae; genus Dicrostonyx; species Dicrostonyx torquatus. The sequence goes on from JAQHUG010000081.1 coordinate 6,268,651, forward strand.
AAGAGAAACATCACTCATAACCCAATGCACACAATCTTTATGAACCTTTCGACATATTTCCCCATAACCTACGCTTTTAAACTGTCTCAAAATATACATCACATAAAGTTTACCATTTTTACGGATGTTTAAGCATGTAGTTAAGCCCATCCCCGTTGCTGTGTGTGCTATGGTTTAAACACCAAATGTTCCCTGCAGGCGCAGGTGTTGAATGCTTGGCTCCCAGGTGGTGGCGCTATTTGGGGACATTTTGGAAACTGAGAGGTGGGTCCTAGCTGGAGGAAGTGGCACACCTCTGCAGGTGCTACCTGGTCACTGGTCCCTTCCTCCTCTCCCTCTGCTTGCTGCCCTCCTTCCTCCTCTGTTACACACTCCCATCTCCAGTATGTTCTGCCCAAATGAATGGGGCCAAGTGCCCAGAGACGTAACTCCTCAAACAGTGAAGCCAAACTGAGTCTTTTCCTCCCTTAAGTGGCTCTCTCAGGCGTTAGGGTCACCCCTACCACACTAATGAATACTTTGTGCAACTTTCACCACCGTCTGTCTCCAGAACATTCGGTCAAACCAACAGCAACTGTGCACCCATGCTTTATGCATGAAATCACATCTGTCTGGCTGACTTCACTGAATATAGCTCCAAAGTTCATCTTTGTTTCAGCATGTGTCAGAATTTCCTTCCTTTTTAAGGTCAAATAATATTCCGTGGTGTGTCATATTTTGTTATTCGTTCATAACCTATTTTAAAACACAATAAAGATTACACATAATGAATAGACCCCTGACTCTTTCTCTCAGGTGTTGCCACGTCACTGAGTGTTTTCCCAAACACACATTGTAGAATTTGCTCTTTAATTCCTTGCACAGCTGGAACTAGAGCAATATATTGAACTAAGTTTCTACCACTACATAACCAAGTGTGTTCTTTGTCTGTTGTGTTTACGTCAGTATAAATGACACTGAGAAGTGCATCTTTCTAGGCATCTTTTATGGGTCCCTGCCTGATTTCCGGAATTTCGGAGTATTTTGCAAGGAATAGTACTACCTGAAATGACCATTTCAGTGACCAATATTCTTGGTCTCTTAAAAACTATCACTCAAGCTTCCCGGGAACACAGCACTCAGTTAAGCATTTTGTTGCTCCCATATGTAGCACAGGGAATCTGCAACCCCACCTCCCTTCCACCAACACCCGACAAACTCAGAGCCCCCCGGAGCCAAGGTACTATGTCTCCTAGGAGCAAGGCAGGAACCACGGCAAGCAGAGCTTCAGGAGACCCAGCCACCTTCTTCCAGCCCCGCCTGCCACTGCTCCACTAGAGCAGGTGGCCCAGGCTAGTAGAGGAGCTGCATTTTGATGTTCACAGGGCAGAGTGCATCAGAAGAGCTAGTCTCCAGCCTAGAGCCCACTCAGAGATGGCAGGGTAGCGCCAACCTCAGGGTAGATGAGCAGCGAGTAAGGCGGGAATGGGGTCCTTCCTAGACATGGTCCAGGACCACTCTTCAGACACCCGAGGGATTGCCCAGCCAACCCCTATCTGGATAACTGTATAAGTGGTGTCATCTTTTTATAAAAATTATTGTTTTGCTTGTATGGGCATTTTTTTTATATACATGTATGTTTCTGTACCATATGCATGCAGAGGCCAGAAGAGGGCATCAGATTCCCCAGGACTGGAGTTACAGACCATTGTGAACGGCCATGTGGGTGCTAAGAATTGATCCAGCTCCGAAGGTGATATTTTTAATAAGTTACTCTATTGAGTACTGCACAGACCCTATATCATAGGCGCTTCTACTGTACCCATTTTTCTGACAATACTACTGAGTCTTGTTGAAAAATGAGGTTGGAGTGTAGCAGGGTCTCTCTGACTCTCAAGCTTGTCCTGCATCCTGCTCTTCCCAGGGTCTCTGACAGCATTTCATGTCTAGAGAGGAAGGAGGGAAGAGCTGTCTGAACTAGCAATGATCTCTGTGGTGGGATTTGGCTCTGCCGTCTCTGCCCAGTCCTGTCCAGTGACAGGGAATGAAGAGTACTTCATGCCCCAAGGGACCTGGCTGGGGTAGTAAAGGCCAACTGGAGAGGGGGTGGCCTGGGACCGCACTACACACAAAGGACCCGATTGTGTTACAGATTTTATTCTTTGGGAAAGTAAGTATCATGGAGTCGTCTTATTTTTGACAGTCTTGCGTCCCAGTGACCCTGTGCCAAAGAAAACATAGATTGAGGGAATAGCCAGCAACGCTGAGGCCTGCAGGTGGAATCGGCCCCTCTGGATTTGATGGGGTAGGGGCTTCCGCTGGGTCCCAATCCAGGTGCCAAGAGCTCCCCAGAAGCAGTCCCAGGATGCAATCATTCCACATATCCATAGGAGTCTCCAGTCCAAGTCTTACGGTGGTAGCCTTGAATGTGCAGAGGGTCCTTGCCCCAACCGTGCAGAGGGACGAGCCCTGAAAGTTTTGAAGGTCTGTAGAGTCTGCTGCTTCCATTCCTGAGCCTGAAGGGTGGGGCTCCGGGCAAACTAGCTGGGGACTGGCCAGGCCTGAGTTGTTGTAGGACCCTACAAGGGAGAGGACAGCTACTCAGTATGAACCATGGCAGGGAAAGATGACCTTATTTTTTTTTTTATTCTGGAATATGATTCCCTGTGGGCACAGGGCAGAAGTCAGTAGGCTCAAGACTGGGACGTGCCTGTTTGGCTCTGCTCAGGTCAAGAGGGCAGCCCACTGGTCTGGCCCCATCAGCCAAAGCCAACACAGGAAATGCCAACAGACCTCAACATCCGGGCACCTAATTTGCTCTGGCTGGCAGGGAGTGCCCGCCTTCCTGAGCTCAGCAGTTGGCAGTGCTGGCTGGAGGGAACAATGACATTAGTGCTCAGAGGATGCCCAGTGCCTGTCCTCAGTCCCGTGGTCAGAGGAGCCGGGCAAACATGCAAAAGACCAGCAGGCAGCAAGGGAGCCAGGCGTTGCCCTGGATGGCGGCCACCGCGCTGTTGTTGGGATACAATTTCATGCTCCTTCGAGGAGAACTACGAGGGGTCATCCCCTCCTCTACGCCCCAGGAAGGAGACTGGTGGGCAGACAGTTGTTAACGCTGAACCGCCGCCACTGTGATGATTAAGGCTGCGGTAATTGGTCTCACAGCCCGGCAGAGGCCTGACAGCGGGCAGCCGCTGGGGTCTGCAGGGCCAGGGAGGGGGCCTGCGCAGGAACAGCCCGTGCTGCGCCTGTGTGCATTGAGAGGATTAGTTAAGGGAATTGACACTCAATCCTTCTTAGTGATTTCCTTCCTGGGGCCCTGGCCAGGACCAGCAATGTGAGGGTGGGAGTGGGGGTTGTGGGTAGAGAGGAGACCTCAACCTTCCTTTCAAGTGGGTGGTAGCTGGGTTTGGATGTAGGGGGTCTCCGCTTTCAGTATGGCTAAGCTGGATCCCTCAGTGACTTCCAACCAGCTCAGATGACTGAATAAGCCCTCTTAGGGGTACTTCCTGGCTGTTGGTGCTTGCAGAGCCTCACAAGGAGACTCCACAAGCCCCTCAACCTGGCAGCTGGTTCAGGATAGTTTTCTCAAAGACACTAAGAACATTGAGTGAATGGGTCTTCTTCCTTGACTAGCCCAAGTGTTCTGTGGGAGGATCTCTGTAATGCAACATTTTTCCAGATGACCTCAACGCTGGAGTTCTCCAAAGACCACCCATCTATGCCCTTGTCCCGAGGGAATCATCCCTCTGCTGTCTCCGCTGACAGCTATGTTCCTATGGACTTCTCCCTTGTGAGTCAGTGTGGTGCATCTGAGTTATGGGTGCATGCATATGCCCGTGTGTGTGTGTGTGTGTGTGTGTGTGTGTGTGTGTGTGTGCGCGTGTGTGTGTGTGCGCACGCGCGTGTGTGCGTGCGTGCGTGTGCGTGCGTGTGTGTGTGTGCACCTAGAGGCCGCAGGAGGGTGAAGGATGATAGTCCTAGCGGAGAAACAGGCTTTTCTGTTAGCACTCTAGCAGGACCAGTGACCACACCCACCAATGGGCATTAGACAAGACACACTGGAGAGGGACAGCCTGGATGAAGATGTGTGCCTGCAGCACCCAACACTGAAAAGCAAACCTCCCTGCTCTCTTGCCAGGTATGGCTTGAAAATCCCTCTGAGGCCAACTGTCATTCCTGATCTGATCAGGCCTGCAGGGCCCCAGGCTCTGTGTCTGGGAGCAGGATGGGCTCCAGGGGCCTGTTGGAGAGGAACACCAGTGCCTCCAAGCAGGCCCGCCATCCCTCCCTTCTCACTCCTCCAACCTTACACTTCCCTCTCCCTATCTTGTAGCTGGGGTTCTAGAGCTTCTGCCTTAAAAACAGCCCTTCCCCAGCTGGAGGCTATGGCAGGCTGAAAGCAGGGACTGATCATGTAGGCTGGGGCTGCACTGAACCTGTAAGAACCTCAGTTTTGCCAGGCGGTGGCGACACACACCTTTAATCTCATCACTCGGGAGGCAGGGGCAGAGGCAGGCAGATCTCTGTGGGTTTGGGTCAGCCTGGTCTACAAGAGCTAGTTCCAGGACAGCCAGGGCTGTTACACAGAGAAACTGTCTCAAAAAAAAAAAAAAAAAGCCGGGCGGTGGTGGCGCACGCTTTAATCCCAGCACTTGGGAGGCAGAGGCAGGTGGATCTTTGTGAGTTCGAGACCAGCCTGGTCTACAAGAGCTAGTTCCAGGACAGGCTCCAAAGCCACAGAGAAACCCTGTCTCTAAAAAACCAAAAAAAAAAAATCAAAACAACAGCTAAAAAAGGACCCTCAGTTTTCTAATCTTCAAAGTTCACTAAGGAATGTTCACACCCTACTCACCAACACTAATGTGCTGTGGGGAGTGAAAACAAGCTGTAACAGGAAATGCACTGTTCTGGAAAGTTGCTCAATAAATCACAGGTAGCGGCCCGGAAGTGGTAGCACAAGCCCTTTTAACTCCAGCACTCAGGAGGCAGAGGCAGGCAGGTCTCTGAGTTCAAGACCAGCCTGGTGTACAGAGTGAGTTCTAGGACAGCCAGAGTTGTTACATAGAGAAACCCAGTCTTGAAAAGCCAAATGTAAAATGAAACAAAATTTTAAAAAATTAAAAATAGGGGCTGGAGAGATGGCTCAGTGGTTAAGAGCATTACCTGCTCTTCCAAAGGTCCTGAGTTCAATTCCCGGCAACCACATGGTGGCTCACAACCATCTGTAATGAGGTCTGGTGCCCTCTTCTGGCCTGCAGACATACACACAGACAGAATTTTGTATACATAATAAATAAATAAATATTTTAAAAAAATAAAAATAAATCATAGGCAGAGGTGACCTCAGAGGATAGGTGTGGGGAGGGGCAGAGTGCGGCGGTATGTTGGGAAATGCTTTCTCTTTATTCTTCTTATGTCTTGACAGCTGTAGACTTTGACTGTTAGGCAACTACATATCTTGTATTGTAATAAGACAGCAAGGAAGGGGTTGGAGAGATGGCTCAGTGGTGATGAGTCGTCGTCATTCTTGCAGAGGAACTGGGTTTGATTCTCTGCGCCCACATGATGGCCCACAAACATCTGTAAGTCCAGTTTCAGGGAATCTGATCCCCTCTTCTGACTTTTGCAGACATGAAGCATGCATGTGGTATGCATACATGCATGCAGGCGAAACCCTCATACATGTAACATAAGATAGATGAATATAATTTAAAGCCAGTATTTTGTTTAACAGAATTGTTGCAACTTTAAGTGTTGCTATGTATTTGTTAGATGGCTAAGTGGATAGGTGGATAGGTGGGTGAGCTAGCTAGATGGGTGGGTGGGCTGGCAGCTGGCTGGTCGGATAGATGGGATGGGATGAATGAACAGATAGATAGGTGCATATATGGCTGGGTGTGGGGGGGTGGATGGATGAGTTCATGCATGTCTGAACTGAGCCCTAAAGCTCGTTTCCCTGGCAGGCTGATTGATTCAGATTCACTCTGCCACGTGTCCACCTTTTCCCTTGGATACAGTGAATGAGAACAAAGTAAAGGTGAACCCACAGCCATGTTGTAGGTGGGTGGCATAGAGGTGGCCTTTCTGGCCCGCCTCAGTCCCCACTCATCTCCTGGATGGAGTGGCTGCCAGCAGGCCGGTAGGGCCGCCCACTCTGCTCAGCTCAGGACCTGCTTCCAATTAGCCATGAAATTTGAGCTGGAAGAGACCTATTAAAGTCCCATTTAGTTTGATTCCCCTGGGGTCCAGGGATCTTTTCCGGCGACATCCCCCTCCTTGTCTGACTGGGACTTTAAGCTCTTTGGATGTTATCTCCCCCTGGGTCAATATTGTGACAACTCCAGCTGTGACCCAGGCCACCCTGGAGCCAGAGCTAGTCTAAGTTTGGATCCCAAACCTAGCCCTTAGCCACTCCAGGGATCCCCCAGAATGATGAGCTACTATCATACTGTTTAGGCCTCTGTCCTCCTTCGCCAGACATGCAGCCAGCCTGAACTCTGCTCTCCAGGCTGGTCTGGTGGCCCACTCGCTTACCCATGGGAAGCTCTTACCATTAGGGACCTCTTTTCTATATCCCCAGTAGTGCCTGGTACAGGCTTCATATTTCATAACACCGTTACATAAGAAATAATAAATAACGACCTCCTCCCGTTGTCCCTGGGCTCGCCTGGGTCAGACCTCCCAGCGAGGGCATGGGAGCTGGAGAGGAGATGGAGGGAGCACAGGAGTGGGGTTCCCCCTTCCATTTCCCTTCCAAGCACCTCTACGCGGCCTCACCCACAGACCACTCTCTAGGGAGTGAAAAGGAAGCTACTGGAAAAGGCAAGATGGGAATCCTAAAGCCCTAATGGAAAGAGGGACCTCAGTGAGAAGTGGCACTTTCCAAGCTCCTCTGATCTTGCCCATCAGCTGCCCTCACCTCAAGAACCACCAGGGAGAAGGACAGTGCCCACTGAGCTACCTGCCCTCGCTGAGACCTCTGAGTACAGGTGGGTGACAGGCTACGCTCCAGGGACCAGGCTCGGTGCAGCCAGGCCTGTGGGGGTGGAACTCTGGAACAGCAGGGAAGAAGGGAGGTAGCGCTTTGGGGGGATGGCTGGGGTGGCCACTAGGTGGGGAGAGGAGGACCCCAGAAAATGAGAGCAGGCAAGCTCCTGAGGGCGATGTAAGATGCACGCAGAACAGCGCACAGAAGTGTGCCTGTCCGCCAGCCCCCTCCACATTCCCCTCTGGGCCCTGCAGAGGTCAAGGGACAGAGTGGGGGGTGGGGGTCAAAAGTCATCAAGGCTAGTCTCTTGCCTGCTCTCGGTGGACACAGATCTGGTCTTGGATCTCTGCAGTTGTAGACCTCGTGTCCTTTGGCAATGGAGGATCTCTTCTTTAGGTCTAAGTTACTATAATTAATCAACCAGATCCAGGTTCTGACGATGTAGTCCCCGTGGGCCTCAAACTCTTGATCATCTTGCTTCAGCCTCCTGTGTGTGACTTTGCAGACATGTGCCACCAAGACCTGACTCCTTAACATCCTTTTAAATTGTATTTCCTGTTTCGTCTAAGGTAGTTTAGCACAAGTCCCTCTCCAGCATTAAATCATTGCTTTGTTCTTCTGAAGTTCACTCCCCAGAGTGGACATCATAAATCTATGCCTCTTGGGTACTCCGACCTGTCAACATCCACTGACTCCATCACTCCTAGCAGGTTATGGGAGGGATCCTATTGCCCCGGGGACCATAGCAGTGCTGTCATCTCCATGCTGTATTTACCTAGACTTGGTTGCCAACTAGTAAGGAAAGGTATGCTGAGGGCTCGAGACCAGGGACCAGGACATGGTGGGACCACACCTCTGCCATTCCCAAGCTGCTTGTGATCGCAGCCTTGCGACCTAACAGGAATGCTGTGTTTCTCTCTGTCAAAGGGCAGGACATGTTGCACATGCCTCCTCCCTCTCCTGGAGGTAGGAACGTAGAGAGCAGACTAACTGGCCTCTTCCTTCCGAGGGCTGGGCTGAAAGAAGGCCATTGGTATGCGCAGCCCACAGGCACGCTGGGCCTGCTCTCCACATACAAGCACATTCCCTCAATGCATCAAAGCACATGTGCAGTCTGTGGCATGAGTGCCCAGCTCATGCTTACCTGTGTGTACATGTTTACATGGACACATACACACCCTCTGTCACACAGGCATGTTGTCACACACTTCTGAATACACATGTAGGTCATGTCTCCATGCACATGCTTTCTCATATCATGTTCATCTCAATACAGTGGCACACTACACACACACACACACACACACACACACACACACACACACACAGGAGAGAGAAAGAGAGAGAGATTAATCATAGGCCATTAGCTGCTACTGCCTTCAAAATTTTGGAAAATGCAGTAGGAGTTGTTTAAAACCCACTGATCGCCGGGCTGTGGTGGCGCACGCCTTTAATCCCAGCACTCAGGAGGCAGAGGCAGGCGGATCTCTGTGAGTTCGAGACCAACCTGGTCTACAAGAGCTAGTTCCAGGACAGGCTCCAAAGCCACAGAGAAACCCTGTTTCGAAAAACCAAAGGAAAAAAAACCCCACTGGTCTTTGGGAGTCACCAGGTTCCTTGGACCAGGAGACCCCAGGTCTTGCGACAGAGAGAGTTTTAATAAGTGAAGCCTGGTGACAGCTGTTCCAAGAGTAGGGGCGTGCACCAGGGAGGCCAAGGTCCATGGAGACTTGATTTGGATGGTAGGTTCCACAGGGTGACCAAGCTGACTAGCATAAAAGGGCTTTTTGCAGTGGGAGCCTGGGGCATTCTGGAGTAATAGTGTCAGGATCCAAATGGCTCTTTGGGAGGCTTCAGTCACAACAGTGCCTGCCCTGTGCTTTGGGCCAAGGGATCTGAGATTGGGCAGCAGGGAGGAGGGATAGTGAGGGAGGCTAAGCCTGAAGTAATGTAGAGGGAGGACAGCTTTCCACTTGACGTTAGCCTCAGGGATGGAGCAGAGGTGTCCAGGCAAGAAGGGACAGGAAGGGTGACCCAAACTGAACCTGGCAGCTGCATGGCTGGGTGGGGGGGTGACAGTGTTACTCATTTGTGCATGCCCCATAGAGCCAAGCACAGGTTGTCCTGAGGAGCTGAACACAGTGTCTGTGCCAGAATCGTGGAGTCCAGGCAGCTATGACAAAGTCCCCAGGGACAAATGAGAAAGAGGCTCCAAACAGTGCCTGACACTACCCCAGGCCCTACCGGCCTGACCACAGGGAAAAGAGACAATGTCTTCCTGAGTGAGAACCATCAGGAGATACAATATTGAGGAGGCTTCCAAGGCCTGTTGCCTGGCCACGAAACCCACTCAGGTCTCAGAGGCAGCGGTCATTTGTTTCCCTGTCCAGACAGAGGACACCCAGAAGTGCCCAGGTCACATCCTCCCCGGGAAACTTCCACCAAAGCCAGTCCAACCATGCCTGGCCTCAGCATCCGGCTGAGATGGAGCAGCCCTTTTGTGGCCCCATCTCCAGCCTCCATCTCTTTGGAGCGGGAAACACCACATCCCAGCTGTCTGTCCCGAATCCACCTGGAGGCCGGCCAGCTTGGCTAGAAGCCAACTTAGTTAGGCCAGACCCAGGAGACTCTGCCGGGAAGAGGCAAGAACGGGAAGAAAGCACTGGGCCAAAGAGGGCCCCTTCTCCGAGGCCTGGTCTGTGAGATTGATCCTGGCACACCCATGGACTTACCCATCACTACACAGTTCTGAGCTCCTGGCACTCTGGGCTGTGTCTCCCTGCTTTTCTGGGATGTGCTAAAGAGATGTATGTTACCATGACAGCTGGTGGCTGATTCCATCCTGATTGCAAAAGGCCTTGGAGGCCTGGCTTGGAGCCCCACTAGGGACAGAAGGCAATCTGCTTGGGAACCCAGAGGATGAATGGCCATGCAGTCTAGAGATGCAGCATGCCCCCGTTCTGAGAGCAACCCTTCCTTCCTCCCGCTCTCTTGGGAAGCCCTCAGCTCGCCTCACCAGCAGCTGTTGTTACAACCCTGGGGGCAGCCTGGGGCCACCAAGAGTGGTGAAAGGCAAGGAAGGGCCCAGGGCTGCCTCATCCTCTGTAGGCAGACCTCTGTCCTCCTTCACGCCCACACTCCATCCACCAGCCCGAACATAGTCCATCCTTTCTTTCTCCTCGGTTTCACCGTCTCCTCTTCCGGCTGACAGCCAGGAGAGGCTCTCCTGCTTTCTGTGGAAACCAGGTATCCCCAACAAGAAGTGCCTCCAGAAACCCCACTTCTACTTCATACATATGTCCTCTGGGTCCCTAGGGGAACCTGAAACACACGCCAAATGAAACTAGAGTCAGAGTGGCAAAGAGCCAGGTGGAGACACCCATCTTAGGGATTGTCCCTGAGGATACCTGACCACTCAGAAAAGGATGTGGGATAGAGGCCCATGGTCAGGGGATCCTGCTGGACAGCACATGGACAGCTTGGAGTCTGAAGCTGAAGATGCATGGCTAGAATCTACAGAGGATGCTGGGTGCCTTCCTCTTGCCCACGCTTTGAAAGGGTTACCTGGTGGAGGTAGGAAAAGTTAAGAATATGAGCACTGGCATCAACCACTGGAGTTTCCCCTCATAGATGGTATGACTAAGAGCAAGCACTTCCTTTCCTCTTTTTTTTTTAAAAAACATTTTTATATGCATTGGTGTTTGACCTGCATGTCTTTGTGACAGAGTCAGATCCACTGGAACTTGAGTTTCAGTTGTGAGCTGCCATGTGGGTGCTGGGAATTGAACCCGGGTCCTCCAGAAGAGCAGCCGTTACCCTTAACCACTGAGTCATCTCTCCAGTCCTCCCTTCCACCTTTCTAGGTCTTGTTTTCTCATCCAGTAAATGGACCACTGTTGTACCTACTAATATCCCTGCAAGTGTGTGTGTGTGTGTGTGTGTGTGTGTGTGTGTATCTGCGCATGTGAGCAGGTAGAGGTGTGCATAACACATGTACATGTGAGCGGATGCCATGCATTGTATGCCTGAGAAGGCCAGGAGAGGACATCAGATCCCCTGGTGCTAGAGTTTCAGGCGGTTGTGAGCTTCCCAGTGTGGGTGCTGGGAACTGAACTCAGGTCCTCTGGACGATCAACCAGAGCTCCTAACCAGTGCTCCATCTTATTTTTGGAGAAGAGGCCTTCCACTGAATCTGGAGCTCACCAGTACAGTCTGAATGACCGGCCAGCAAACCCCAGGGATCCTCCTGTCTCTGCTTGCCCAGGGCTGGGACTACAGGCAGGTACTACCGTGTCCTGGTTTTGGTTTTAGTTTTTTCTTAACATGAGTTCAGGGGATCCAGCTCAGGCATTCATGCTTGCATGGCAAGGACAGCACTTTACTGACCGAGCCATCTCCCCAACCCAGTACCTATTGTGTAAAGGGCTCCAGCAGATGTCTTGGCATCGCCAGGTTGCCATCTCCAGGTTGGGTCACCTTTGAGCTATTACTTTCTTGTTTGCCAAAGAGAAAAACCAATACACAGATTTTTTTGTGGTCAGGGACTCGGTAGTGAGGGACCAGTGAGCTGGGACACTTAATAGATGTCAGACCTGCCCATCCCTCCCCTCAACCCCCACTCCCCCCCCCCCCAACGCCCCCCCCCCCCCCCTCCCCCCCCCCCAGCCTCTCCTGACTCTGCCACCCAGGAGCTGGAGACCCCACTCATACTCAGCTGGGCAACAGGTGGCAGGGTCTGTGGGACACAGGTGCAACTTTGCAGGAGACGGGGGTGTGACCCCTTCTGTTTCCTCCCACACTGCTTCCCCCAGCTGTGTGGCCGTTGGGAGGGGTGGGGGAGAGGCTGCAAGCACAGCCACGTGCAGTTGGAGGGCTGAGTAAGCTCCTTACTTCCTTCTGCCCTTCTCCCCCCCCCCCACGCCCGCCGCAGCAACTGTGGCCAGTGGGTGATTCACAATGCTTGTTGGGGCAGGCACTCTGAAATGAAGAGGGACCACTTCCCTGAATTGTCCTGGCTGCCTGGTCTCCCAGCACACCTGGCTGGCTAGCTTACTGGCCTGGGGAACCACAGGGTGCCCTGCCTGGGTGGCAGCAGGCACCCAGGCCTTGCCAAACCAGGAGGTGTGGCCTTGGCTGGGCCCTTGTGCTGGAGCCTGGATTCTGCACGAGGCTCAGTCTGAGTTTTGGCTTTAGTTCCCTGTGCTTCAGCCAGACGGGCAACATAAATGTCCCCTGGCTGCCACTCTGCACCAAGGCTGGGAGTGGCTCCCCTCCCGCTCCCAGGCCACACCTCTCACTCTCTTGGTGGCCTTGCAGTGGACACACAGCCAGTGGGGATGAAATGGCTAGTACTCACACGGAGACTTGTCAGCCTGATGAGAGCCGAGAAGGTGGCCTAAGACCTGCTCTGAGGTGTGGCTTCTGTGCATCTGCTGGGTAAAGATGCGAGAATCCTAGAGCCTGGCACGGGTGGAAAGCTACAGGAATATTACCGACTGTTTCCCTCAGCAGCACCAGGGATTTCCCAGGGAGTCTGCATGTGTTAGGCAAGTGCTCTGTTACCTGAACCATAGCCACATAAATATTTGCATGTGTGTGTGTGTGTGTGTGTGTGTGTGTGTGTGTGCGCGCGCACGTGCAAAACTTTTCCCAAGACAATATCAAGACCCTTTTCCTCAAAAGCTCTACTTTTAAGAGTTAGGATGTTTACCTAACATACACAAGATTTATGTTGGGTTCAAGCAGAAACTACGTGGGTGTAATTACAGAACTTGGGACATAGAAACAGCAGGATCAGGAATTCGAAGCTAGACTTGGCTCCATGAGACCCTGTCCTGAAAAGAAAAGCAAAACAAAACAAAAAAAAAACCAAAAAAAACAAAACCAAAACAACAACAACAAGAACAAAAAAACCCCAGAAAGCAAAGGGCACTGGTCACAAAACTCCATAAGGACATTCAACACAGCACTGGTAAGAAAAGAGAGAACACTGGACAAGACCTGAATTCCCAGTTGTGGGAAAGACTTACAAAGATACATTTTAATCATGTAGGGATACATCATCCCTGGGTGTGTCACCACAAAAATGACTTCAAATAGTGATACTGTTCAATGTTCATGTTCACAAGAATTGCTCAAGAGTCTTATTAAAATGCAGATTCTGATCTGGCAGGCATGTGCGTGCGTGCGTGCGTGTGTGTGTGTGTGCCTGGGAGCATGCATGAGCAGAGGCCACAGGAGGACTTTGAATGTCTTGCTTTATCACTCTCTGCCACATTCCCTTGGGACAGGTTTTCCTACAGACCTGGAGCTAGGCTGGCAGCCAGGTGACCCCAGTGCCCCTCCTGTTTCTACCCCTCACAGTACTCTAGATCCAGGCCCATATGTGGCCATACCTGATTAAAAAGTTAATTTAAGAATTTATTTATTTTCATTTTTATGCTGTATGAGAATTTACCTGCATGCATGTATGTACATTCTATGCAATGTCTGACCAGAAGAGAGAGCCAGGCCGGGCAGTGGTGGCGCACGCCTTTAATCCCTGCACTCGGGAGGCAGAGGCAGGCGGATCTTTGTGAGTTCGAGACCAGCCTGGTCTACAAGAGCTAGTTCCAGGGCAGGCTCCAAAGCCACAGAGAAACCCTGTCTCGAAAAACCAAAAAAAAAAAAAAAAAAAAAGAGAGAGAGAGAGAGCCAGATCCCCTGGAACTGGAGCTACAAGCAGTTGTGTGAGGTGCCATGTGGGTGCTGGGAACCAAACCTGGGTCTCCTGCAAGAGCAACACATGCTCTTAACTGTTGAGCCGTCTCTCCAGCCCCCTGCTGGCATTACTTTTGTCTTCTGTCTTTTTCCCCCTTCTCTTCATCCTCCTTCTCCTCGTCTTGTGTATTAACACACCTGGTTTTATTATCTTCATGACACAAGCACTTAGAACGGATCACTTGGCTCTGTCTCTGCGTATTGCCTCCCAGCATCCTCTTTGCTCTGAGGCTGACCTCTACATACTCAAGCTTCAGCAAATTTTCTCTGTAGTCTTACCCTTTTTGCAGAAAACAGGCTTAGGCTGCCATCGTAGCTGCTTTGTTTTCGGTCAGAAGGTCACTTTCCCTGGGAAAATAGAGCATCCTTGGTCTTCTTGTACTGTGTCACTTTGTGCAGTTAATGCTTACTGCATTTCTTCTTCTTGTTCTCTCTTTGTTTGTTTGTTTGGTTTTTGGTTTTTCAAGACAGGGTTTCCCTTTGTAGTCTTGGCTCTCCTGAAGCTTGCTCTGTAGATCAGGCTGGCCTCAACTCAGAAATCCACCTCCTCTGCCTCCTGAGTGCTGGGATTAAAGGTGTGCACCATTGCCTGACACCACATTTCTTGCAGGAAGTCTGGAAGTTCTTAGGGACATTCACCAGGTTTTCAAGAGTAATATCAGCACAGAAAATGGCTTTTCCCCCCTTGGGGCAGGGTCTTAAGGTATCTCAGGATGGCCTTCAATTCTATGTAGCTGAGATGACTTTTTACTTTGATCCCCCTGCCTCCACTCCCCAAGCACTGGTATTCCAGACACACACATCCAGCTTTGTGAGATGCCAAGGATGGAATCCAGGGCCTCATGCATGCTATGTGAGGGCTCTATCACCTGAGCCCCTCAGTGTGGGGTTAAATGAAGAAAAGTATGTTACAAAGGAATGTGTTTCCATTTTATAAAGAAAACATACGCATGCATAGAAACAATCTAGAGGGGTGTACTATAAAATATATTTAAAATTAAAAAATAATTTTTTCCAGACAGACTTTCTCTGTGTAGCCCTAGCTTTCCTAAAAATTCACTGTATAGACCAGGCCAGCCTTGAACTGAGGGACTGTTGGCTTTGCCTCTCAGGTGCTCGGTTAAAGATATCAACACTGCCTGACTTATTTCTTAGGTTTTTGTTTCATTTTGTTTTGATTTTTGTTGTTTTCAAGCCAGGATTTCTCTGTAGCTTTGGAGCCTATCCTGGAACTTGCTCTGTAGATCAGGCTGGCCTGGAACTCACAGAGATCCTTCTGCCTCTGCCTCCCGAGTGCTGGGATTAAACTCGTGAGCCACCACTGCCCTATCTAGTCTTTAGATTTTTAAAAGTTTGTTTTATGTGTATGAGTGCTTTGCCTATGTATGTATGTATGTATGTATGTATGTATGTATGTATGTATGTATGTATGTGCACTGTGCATGTCTGGTGCCCATGGAAGACAGACCAGGGCACTGTGTCCCCCGGAACTAGAGCTATGCATGATTGTAAGCCACCATGTGAGTGCTGGGAGCTGAATCCGGGTCCTCTGCTTGATCAGCAAGTGTTCACCCCGAGTCAGCTCTCCAGCCACCTGTAGGGTTTTGCTGGGTAATAAGATTGTGGGTTTAAAACTTTTATTCTTTATGCTAATTTGTATTTTCCATAATAAATATCTATTAATTATGGGTTGATTTTGTTTGTTTGCTTGCTTGCTTGTTTAGTTGGTTGGTTGGTTTTTCAAGACAGAATTTCTCTGTATAGCCCTGGCTGTCCTTGAACTGGCTCCGTGTACCAGGCTGGCCTTGAACTCACAGATAACCATCTGCCTCAACTTCCCAAGTGCTGGGATTAAAGGTGTGTGCCACCACTGCTCAGCTATATTAACTGATTAATTGAGACAAAGTTTATGCTTATGTTGCTGGGCCACTGGACAGATGTTTATGCCCTGTTCCTGGTCCTCAAAACTGTGAGTCAAAATATACTTCTACCCTTTGTAAATCAGCCAGTTTTGGCTACTGGGGGATAACAGTTGGAAATCAATGATATGGGAGCATAGAGGATCATTTTAGCTGAACTCATGGACTTCCATAACCCTGACTTATAGCATGAGAAAGCTACCCCTTTCCAGTCCTCTTCACAACCTTCCAGTGGGTTAGCCTCGAACACCTCGCAAACCTTCTGATGGGCTAGCCTCTGATATCTCACTCTTAATGAAATGTGAAGTTTCCTTTTCATGAAAAGAGAATTGGCTTTAGGCTGGGAGTGTTCATTGGGGACAGCTACTCCCAATGCAATTGATTTGCACACTTGACCTTCTACTGAGGGTAAAGATACAATGTCATCTTAAAAATATTTTCAAATTGCAAGGGATAAAAAGCAAACTAAGCCTTCATGGTGGTGCCTACATATAATCTCAGCACTCAAGAGGACTGTGAGTTCAAGCCTAGCCTGGGTGACATAGCAAGTTCCAGGCTATCCTGGAGAACAGAGAGAGACCTTTAAAAAAAGAAAGACAGAGAGAGAGAATGAGGAGATTGCTCAGTGGGTGAGAATGCTTGTTGTGTAAGCAAGAGGAACTGAGTTCAAATCCCCAGCACTTACATAAACATAAGTGTGGCCGTCAATGCTTCTAACCCCAGCATTGGACTAGAGACATGTGGATCCTGGGAGTTCACTGGCCAACTAGCCTAGTAAAAATGGTGAGCTTAAGGTCCTCTCCAAAAGCAAGGTGAGATGTCTCAGCATGTAAAACCTTTTTCCATACAATCCTAGTGACCTGAGTTAGATCCTCAGATTCAGACATTGAAACTGACACTCAGCTGTCCTCTGACCTCCACATGTGTCTCATGCCATGTGTGCATGTGTTCATGCACACACAAACATACACACATATGGTGATGACGCCGATGATGATAAATGAGGTATAGAGTCGTAGTGGAAGATACCAGCCTCTGCATGCATGGCATGGGTGTCAGCACTAATGCATACATGCACATGACAGAAAGAAAGAAGAAAGAAAGGAAGGAAGGAAGGAAGAAAGGAAGGAAGGAAAGAAGGAAAGGAAGGAAAAAAGGAAGAAAGAAAGAAGAGAAAAAAGAGAAAGAGAAAAAACAAGAGGTGAGTGTGGAAAGTACCAGGTTCCCCAATTCAGTCTGGGGCCTCCTGGTAGAAGCCACCAGCTGGGACCTCAGACACCACCATTCTTGCCCCTGGGGCTCTCAGGATGTCTAGTATAGAAACTCTGGTCTTTGGAGTCATCTGACTAGGGCTCCCGTTTTAACTGCTATTGACTGGATAACTCAAGGCAAGTTGCTTATTTTGTGACATATTTTTCTCATGGCTAAGATGGAGCGATGTCAACCTCTAGGGTCCTGCTGTGAAGTTTGAGTGAGATCACACACACACATATACAAAGGGCCAGCCTCAGTCACATAGCATACTGTGAATGTGGATTTCAGGGAATTCCTCAGGTTCCTGGAGAGATGAGGAAGTGACCAGAGTGTGACATGTCACAGCATCCGAATCACCATTTGAGGGGAAATTGCACTCTGAGACATTCTTTACGTGAGCACAAGGCTGGACCATGGAGGAGTCTTGCAGATGTCAGCTTCCAGCCCAACTTGGCCTTCCAGCCACACCTCATTGCACCAAAGTGGGTTCCAGAAGCCCCAGACTTGAGGCCCTACTCTTTGAGATGAGGGAAGCCAAAGACAGAGCAGATCTTGGAAACAGCAGCCAAGTGTTCCCTGACACAGAAGACTCTGGGGCCTAAGGAGCCAGCTGGAGGTCCACTGTCTGTCTGCTAAAGCCTCTGCTAGACTTTCTGGCTCCTCTACCCCTGGGAACCCAAGCATAAGATGTACTAAGCTGGCTCCCCTTTGCACCCATTGCCCCCATCAGTTCCCTTCATGTGCTCTCTGGGAGAAGACGGGAGCTGGGAGGAGAGGGATGTGTCTGGGAGGGCTGGTCCAGCTCTGCTGGGCCTCTATATCTGTATCCTTACCAGTGGCCTCTCCATTTCTGCTTCCAGCTGGGAGGGGATGGGACAGCCCCGATTCCTCCCAGGAGACAGCGATATGACTCACTCCCCAGGATAAGCCAAGGGCAGCCTTTTTCCTGTAAAACTCATGTAGAACAAAGGAGTTCATCGTCCCACCTTGGAGAACCAAATGTGAACCACAACATAACACCAGCTTTAACAACATGGAAGTTTATTAACTTTTAATATAAATTAATTCTGGATGGAAGTAGAACAAGGAAGGTAGGAAGACCTCATGATGTTTTGGGGGGATTCCACTTGTCAGCAACTCGTGATCCAAGATGACTGTCACAGCTCCTACCAGCATGCTCAAGCTCCAGGCAAACTTGGCAGAGACTTTAAGGGTGCTTTCAAGAGGTTAAATCCATATCCAGTCACAACCCTAATAAGACCAAATAGGTAGGACTCAGCTAGAGCCAGGGCCACAGCTGGCTCGAAAGACAGTTGGGACATGACATCCTTTATCCAAGAGGCATTGGAACTAAACCTACTTTTAGGCTAGCTGTCCATCTGCCCCAGATGCTTCTCCAAATGGTACGTGCAGTCATGTCTCCTCTTCTCAAGAACCTGTGAATTCTCAACATGGTCCTCAAGTTCCTCAAAACAAGGCCCCACTTTCCCTCCCAGCATCACATCCAGGCCCAGTTTGCCCTCCCCCACTTCCTTGCATGCTGTCTAGCTCCTGCACAGGTGTCCGTGTCCCTTAAACAGCTCACGGCTTGTCGACCCACCCTCCTTGACCTCTCCACCCTTCTTCTGGTTCGTCTTGTAGAATGCTAAAAACACATTATCTTCACCATGGTAAAACCTTTCTCCACTGTTTTGTCTGCTCTGGGGATTTTTCTCAATCTTCTGGAAGTTTCCAAAACTTACTTTCTTTCTTTCTTTCTTTCTTTCTTTCTTTCTTTCCTTCCTTCCTTCCTTCCTTCCTTCCTTCTTCCCTCCCTCCTTCCCTCCCTCCCTCCCTCCCTGTCTTTCTTACTTTTAGATGGGAATTCATATAATCCAAGCTGGCCTCAAATTTGTTATGTAGCTAAGGATGATCATGAACTTGATCCTCCTGCCTCAACCCTCTGAATGCTGGGATTACAGAATGAACTACACCTGGTTTATGTAGAGCTGGCGTCGGCATGTGCTCTACCAAGCAAGCTACACTCCAACCCTAGAATGTTGTTTTATATCACCAAGTTGCTTGAGAGCCAGGCTTTTGGAAGGTGTCTGGGACTGGTCACTGGCAGAACCAGGGATCTATATCAGAAGCCCTAGAGACGCAGTATCATTGACGACATTATCTCCCTCCAAACTGGAGCCCCACCCCTGCTCACCATCATTAAGTTGGCATCCCTACTTAATGAGTGAAGGATGTTATCTCCTTGGAGGTCCAGCCCACTTGGATCTTCCAGAGCACTGGGTACTGGCTCAGAGCAAGTCCAAGGGACCTTCTGATTTCCCTGTCTGTAAAGGACAGACACTGACCAGGGCTGATAATCCAAGGAGTGACATCCCAATTAATCACTGAAGCTGTACCAGTGACCCTGCCCAGATCTGCCAGATATCCTCTCCTCTCAAAGGTCCAGGGCTCTTGGGATCAGCAAACACTGTGTTTCCCACCACAAAGAGCTCAGACACCCCACTCCGCTAGCTCAGGGACGGCCACTCATAGACTGGCCTTCGGGCCAGCGCTCTTCAGACCACAGCATGCTCTACCTGTTCTGTGGATGAAGTGGAGACTACAGTTATCAGCCCGCAGAAGTGTTTCACAGCCCAAACACTCGCCTGGGTTGTCTAGACTCCTTCCCTGGGAAGCCTACAGCCCTGGTCCTTGATTCCCTATCCGTTCACAGACTTACAGCACTAGACATCTTCCCTGGGGGGAAGGTAATCAGAAGTAGTCTCCCCAGGCTTGGGAGATGCAGGACTCATTTTGATGCCCTGCTTCTGTGTGTTCATAAAGAGGTCAGAGGACAACTTGTAGGAGTTGGTTCTCTCCTTCCACCATGTGGGTCCTGAGGACCAAGTTCAGGAGGTCAGGTCTGGCAGCAAGGCCTCTACCCCCTCAGTCACCTCAAGACCCAGCATTGTCCACTTTGGCCATTTTGCTTGAGATCAACTTTTAAAAATGTATTTATTTTATTTGTATGGATGCTTTGCCTGCATGTATATTTGTGTACCACATGTATGCAATACCTGTGGAGGCCAGAAGAGGGTGTAAGACCTCATGGGATTGGAGTTAGATGGTGAGCGGTCATGTGGACGCCTGGAATCCAACCCAGGTCCTCTGGGAGATTAGCCAGTACATTTAACTGTGTCTTTCCAGTCCCCTTGATATCAATTTTTAGAAATTATATTTTATTTTTTTTGTCGAGTGTGTGTGTGTGTGTGTGTGTGTGTGTGTGCGCACGCGCACATGTGTGTTCACATGCTTGAGAGATTGTGTTTGGAGATCAGAGGATGATTTTTGAGAGTCAGCTCTCTCCTGCTACAGTGTGAGTCCTAGGGACTAAACTGAGGCCCAAGCACCTTTACCCATTGAGCCCTCTGGCCAGCCCTCAATTTTTTGTCTGGGGTTTTTTGTTTGTTTGTTTTGTGTTTTGATTGTTTGTTTGTCGAGACAGGGTTTCTCTGTGCAGCCCTGGCTGTCCTGGAACTCACTCTGCAGACCAGGTTGGCCTTGAATTTAAAGCTCTGCCTGCCTCTGTCTTCCAAGTGCTGGGATTAAAGACATGGGCTACCACTGCCAGGCCAAAAGCTTGTGTATGCCAGTTACCTTATTTTTGTTTTCTTGTTTGTTGTTGTTTGTTTTTGTTTTGGCCTCTTTGTTAATTTCTCTCCTCCCCCACCCCGTACCCCCACTGAAGACCAAATTGAAGGCTGTGTCTGTCTCCTTACCTGCTCGACAAAGTCAGGTGGACAGATTACCCTGCCCTTTTACCCTACTCCTCCCCAGTTCCTCGCTCTGTGGAGAGAGGCACCTACAATCCTTGAAAGTAAAGGAACAACATAGATACCTTAAGCCTGTGATAGTCCTGCCAGCTCAGCACCCACTAGGCTGCTGCTAGACCATGGCGGGAAGAAGCCAGCTGGTCCCTGCCCCCTACAGCGACAGTCACGACAGCAGTTATGACACTGTGCCAGACCATGGCTCTTTGTGATCAGCTTCTGCTTTCTTAGTTAAGCCACACTGCCAGAGAGAGAGAGAGAGTAAAAGGAGTAAAAGAGAGAGAGAGGTAAAAAAAAAGTGTCCAAGTCTATACATCTTATAAAGAGTAGGCTCTTGATCCTTGCCTAAAACTGCCATCTTGTCCCTTGGCTGGACCTTCCCCCTTCCCCTTGTTTTTACTGCTGCTGGCTGTGGTGCCCTGCACGGGCTACTTCACCTCTCTAAACCTCCACTTTCTTTTCTGAAATGTACAGACAATAATTCTTCCCTGGCAGGTGGAGGAGGCTTCCACATACTGAGTATGTAAAACACAGCAAGTGGCAGAGGAGAGTCATCACCCGCCAGCACCCTTCGGGCCCCCCAGCCGGGTAGCAGGCAGAGGAGAAAGAGGTGACCCCTGTCCGACTGAGTTTCAGAGCCGTCCAGCTGTCATCTGAAGGCGGGACAGCAAACTCTCCGGGGCTCTCGGGTTCTCCTCAGGCTCCGTTCCACATCACAGCCGATTAGTTACAGATACCGTCCCCTCCTCATGTATCACTGACAGCACAGAGAAAGGGGTGATTGTTCCTCAGGAGGACGGGTCTCTGGGCCCCTCTCTCCCGCATAGCTGAGAGCCAGCACAGGGATGAGACAGGGTGGAAGAGGAAGGGAAAGAGGGCAGGCACAGGAAATGAACATGTGGTGGGTCCCAGGCAGGTGGACATACAGCAGACAGACAGGGGTCCCAGGCTCAAAAAAACCCAGAACGGGGTTAGCAGGAACAGAAGGTAGCTCTGAGCATCAGATCCAGAGCCTGTTTCCTCGACAGTAGCTTCCAGCTGTAGAGGGCCTCTTCCCTCTCCCCGCCCCACTACTGGATAGATACAACTCAGCAGGTGCCTGGCCTCTGGGTCTCACCAGAGCTTTCCACATCTCTGGCTGGGATCCAAATTCCTTCCTTCAAAGCAACCAGGGTGGGCCAGCCTGCCAGATCCCCAGCTTTCTGTAAAGCTGACTGTCCAGCCAGAGCCTGGAAGAGTCTAGAAGGAATCAGCATCCAGAGACTATCCAGACACACAGTCCTGGCAGTCACCTCCGGAGCTACCTCATGCCCTTGCTGGTCCTTGACTTTGCTAGGCCCTACACTAAAGCACCAGGCCAACCATGCGCACAGTCCCTCTTTGTCACTCCTCTTAGCACAGCTGAGACCAGCTGGCATTTCCACAAAGGGCTTTACTAAACACCAAGGAAGAACAAAAGAAAAATAATTACAGAAAACACGAAAAACCCAGCCCCAGTTGCCAAGTTCCCAAAATACAGGGTGCCATTCCTTTGGTGACAGTGCATTGCCCAAGAGGCCTGGGACAAGGCCTCGGGCACCCGGCCTGGTTCTCCTTGTTCCCAGGCCTGTGGTGGGTGCCATCTTGCTTCCCACCCTGGAAACCCTTTGGTCACCCATGGGCCCATCTCTGGCCCCTTTCCTATTCAGCCCCACCCCAGGCTTCCCACTGGGCTTTAGGCTATGGCTAAAGGCAGGAGCCTTGTCCCTTAGAAGTTAGCAAGTCTGTGGCAACCAACACAGGACATGATTGCAAGGTAACAGGAGACAGCTTTCCACACTTGCCCCGGCTCCAGAGACATCTACCCGCAGTGAGACACCATGAGTACAGCAGAGGAACAGATCCCTTGGCAGGTAGGGGCCATCTTCCCTGGAGGAAGAAGAGGAGACTTGGAGGGTTGGGCTGGCCACACTGATTAATTAATCCTCTACTGGGTGCAAGGTGCTAGAGAAACACGGATATACAAGAGTATTTGCTCTTATAAAGCAGATGTGTAACAGGACAGTGACAGCACCCGCGTCGGGTGCCACTCTAGAGGGTAAATCCAGGTGCTGTGATATTGACCTGAATGAGGAAAGCAATAGGATGATGTTTGGAATAGGCCCCGGGAAAAGGGCTCTAGGTTAGAGGTGGAAGGCCCAAGAGCAGGAGGACAAGGGGCTTTTCCTGGGCTGTCCTGTCACCTCTGGGGGAAGCGTCATCTATGAAGGAAGCTATAAGATGGTGCTTGGATTAGGCCTCAGGAAAAGGTTAGAGGTGGGAGGCCCAAGAGCAGGAGGACAAGGGGCTTTTCCTGGGCCATCATGTCATCTCTGAGGTAAGTGCCACTTATGAAGAAAGTTCTAATAAGGTGTTTGGAATAGGCTTCAGGGAAAGGGCTCTCGGGTAGAGGTGGGTGGCCCAAGAGCAGGAGGACAAGGTCCTTTCTAGGGATGTCATGACACTTGTCCAGAGGCATGAGCTGAACTGTCCCTGCAGGGAAAGAGAGGTCATAGTAGGGAAAAGGTTCATATGGTGACACAGAGAAGGCGAGAACCAAATGAGAAAGCAAGTCAGATGGTGTTTGAGACAGTGCCTCACAGTGTAGCCCAGGTGGTTTCAGCTTGCTATCCCCCTGCCTCAGTCTGCCTAGTCCTGGAATGAGAAGCCAGTGCTAGCAAGGCTAACTGAATCAGCAAAGCTTTATGTCAAAAAGTGGCAATGGGATAGTGCGGGCGTTTCAGAGAAGGACTAGGGTGGGAAGCTCTGTGCTTGGGGGCCAGGTGCTGACCTGTAGCCCGGGGAGTCCATGCTGCCTCACCCCCAGTGTTGACACACACTTGCCCAGCACCCTGGGAAGGTTAGCTCCTGAGACTAGGACCTTCCCCCTCCTACACACTGTCCACCAGCAGGACAGGGTGGGAGTAATTAAAACCAACTTTATGGAACCATGGCAGAATTCAGTGAGTTAATGTGTTGTAAGCAGCAGGTCTGCTTCTTGGCATATAATATGTGTTCAATAAATATCAGTTTTCCCCTTAAAACAGCGTCAAGGGACCATGTTGATAAGCAGCTAAGGGCTGGACTGGCCTGTGCCATCCTCTTAGCAGATGGATCTACTTAGAGAATCTCAATGACAGCGGATGCCAAGATTGTGTGGAGGGCGGATGGGCTGGATTGTGATGGACAGAATGATTGTGTGTACACGCATGTGCTTTCGTGTGTACAAATCCTCGATTCATTGGCTCTTCCACAACTGACAGAAATAACTTTTTATTTTCCATTTGTCTTTTCTATGCTCCAAAAGACTCTGGGCTATAACTGTAGCATTTCTGTTTCCTTTCTTTCTTTCTTTCTTTCTTTCTTTCTTTCTTTCTTTCTTTCTTCCTTCCTTCCTTCCTTCCTTTCTTCTTTCTTTCTTTCTTTTGTTGTTGTTGGTTTTTGAGACAGGGTTTCTCTGTAGCTTTGAAACCTATCCTGGAACTAGCTCTTGTAGATCAGGCTGGCCTCAAACTCACAGAGATCTGCCTGCCTCTGCCTCCTGAGTGCTGCACCACTGCCGCCCAGCACATTTCTATTTCTTTAATAGAAACCTGAAATTGAGTTAGAGACCATGCCCAAGAACTACCATTAGCAACACATGTGCGCATGTGCACACACACACACACATACATACACATGCACATGTATGCGCACAGACATAGGGCCTTTCCAGTGCTCCATGACCCTATGGAGTAAGCGCTGTCGTCATTCCCACTTTGCAGGTGGAAGGAATGGACTTAGAGAACGAGAGCCGTGGTTTGAAGTCAGTCGCATGGCTGTCCAGAAGTAGGGCCACAGTACCTGGGAGCAGAGCCACTAGTCCTTCTCCCCGAAGGAGATGATTATCCTCGTGCTGTGGAGGCTTTGGAGTCTTCCTGGCTTCTGCCACCTTACCCACTTTGGCAAATTTGTCTCACAAACCAGAAAGCTGTATTTAGAAAGGTCTGGAGTTTAGAGACCGAGGGACACGACCTACGGGGTTAAGTCCACGCAGGAATGAAGAGGAGTACTTCAGCATCCCCAGCCATCTGTGGAAATGGAAATGTGGAGGGGTCATCCATGCTGAGTCTCCAGCATTTGGGACAGGGCCTGTAGCACAACAGGGCTGGGAGCTGGGGAGATGGCTCAGAGGTTAAGAGCACTGACTGCTCTTCCAGAAGACCCAGGTTCAATTCTCAGCACCCACATGTTGGCTCACAACTATTTGTAACTCCAGTTCCAGGGAGTCTGACTTCTTCTTCTGACCTTTGTGGTCATAAGTGGTGTGCACACATACAAGAAAACACACTATGGCTAAAGTAATACATGTCAAATACAATAACTTGTGAATGTATGTACACATGATCTGCACATCCCTATTCAAGAGCAGTTACCGGCAAATATGCTCAGTCTGTGAGTGCTCGAGATATTCACTAAAGACAACATGTATAACACAGATAATTAAGAATATACACCTGGGGGTGTGGCTGGAGAGATGGCTCAGAGGTTAAGAGCACTGGCAGCTCTTCTAGAGGTCATGAGTTCAATTCCCAGCAACCACATGGTGGTTCACAACCATCTATAATGAGATCTGGCGCCCTCTTCTGGCCTGCAGTAATATAAATAATAAATAAATCTTTTTAAAAATTAAAAAAAAAAAGACACACCTGGGCCAGTGACACGCATCAACAGATGGAAGTGCTTGCCACCGAACCTGACAACCTGAGTTTGATCTCAGGAATGCACATGGTGGAAGGAGAGAGCCAACATCGGAAAGTTGTTCTCTGACCATTTCCATCCACATGAGTACCATAGCGACACACAGACACACACAAAATAAGATGAATATTAAAAGATGTTCAAAGGGCACCCACTGGTGCACAATACACACTTGTATGCACATACACAGATCCATCTGGGAATAGACACACTTAAACGCTCATGGGAACACAAGATGCTGTGATAGAGTGTGTATCACGTCGGTCCACAGCGTCCTTTCTCTGGAGCCAGGAAGACAATCCGTCTGCTGTACAACCCCAGCATGTTGGAGCTCGTCAACATGTTCTTTGCAGCCCCCGCTTAGCTGGCCGGTGGCTGGCCCCTGGCTCCTGGGCTCAGAGCCTGCCAGACAGAAAGGCAGCATCTCTGGCAGCCCCTTGTGGGTGGGCAGCAAGCCACAGAAGCAGAGGTCACTGGGGGTGAGATCCAGGACTGCCCTGGCCTCCCTGCCTCTGAATGGAATGTGATCCCAAAGCCACCTCCCAGGCCCATCTCCTCCCCCACAGCCACCCACTGGCTTCTGACTCTGAACCCTGCCAGGTTTCTGCAGTCCGCAGGCTAGTCACTGAGGTTTGTTAGGGTGGTAGTGATGAAGAAAGGCGGAAGAGCCAAGGAGGTTACCACGGAAGCACAGACCTTGATGCCCAGGTATTCACACGTGCAGGACACACATTGGCAGGTACACACTCACTATCCCATCAAAACACACACGCAGATACACTTTCAAACATCAGACATCTTCAGGGCCACAGGGCACACACACACACATGCACACGCACGCACACACACACACACACACCCCACAATCATGCAAGCACACAGAGATACTGAAAGCCCCAGATCTGTGACACACAGATTTGAATTCAGTGGGTAACATATACACATGGTTTCATAGTCCTACCCAAATGCCCATGAAGACACCGCCTCCGTTCAGTACATCCCTGCTGCTCTAGAACACTTCCTCCTTCTGCTTGGACTCAGGAGGTGATACCAGGCTAATTCATTCCCTACCTCAAGTAGGTTGGCCTGACCTGACAGGAGGAGGTGGTGCCGGACCTAGGTCTAGCCAGGTGCCCTGGGGTGTTTCCTGTATGCTGCCCACAGTTGGGCTGCCCTGTGCTTGCCTATGAGTTCAGGTAGTAGATGGAATAAAGGGACGGTTCCGGAGGCACGTAGCTTGCTTTCTTTCTCTGCCAGGTCCCTGTCCACGCAGGCAGATGCCCGCGGGCGCACACACACACACACACACACACACACACACACACTTTTCTAGGGTGAATATGAACATTGTTCAGCATCTGCAGGTGGAGCCCTCTCATAGGATCAGGTTCTTAGTTTATAAAATGGACTTAGTAATCTTTTCACTCCCATCCCCCGGGGTTGTAGGCATGGCAGGAACTGGCCAAGAGCGGTCATAGCAAGATGCCGCCTTCTTAAGGCTGTGATCCCTGCAGAGGTCACTGAAGCACCCAGCCATCTCCATGGCAGATGTTGGACGTCAGCCCTTGAAGGTTCCCACCAAAGGTGGCACCAGAAGAGCCAGGTGCAACCCTGGCCGTCGCGGCGGGCTGATCGCGGAGCAAGCTAGCGCCAGGCTCCGAGGGACCTGGTGATCTGCGCGGACAGCGCCCCTTTCACGCCCTGCGGGGTCACGCGCACTCAGGTCTCACCGCCAACCCTTCTCTCAGCGCTCCGGGGCAGCTCCCGGGGCCTCGGGGCTCAGTGGGCGGGGCAGGCTGCAGCCACGCCCCATGTACAGCCTTGAAAACCAGCGGCTGGCTAGCTTCAGTTCGTAGCGGAGCTGCAGTCTGAGCAGGAAACTGCATCTTCAGACTTCTGCTCAGCCACGAGAGGAGCTAGGGTCACCGGACGCCTAGGACCCTTTCACAGCCATCCGACTCGCCGGGCCAACTCCCCACCAGTTTCCTCAGCCACAGCCATACCTGTGAGCTCAGGACTTCCCCGACTTCCAGTGGATGCTCAGAGACCCAGGACTGCAGTGAGTGGGACACTCAGCCCCTTACTCAGCTCTCCTCCCGTATCAGCGTCTCTCCCAAGGGGAAGAGTATGGTGATTGTTCCCTGAAGAACCCTGACTCTGGACGTCTGAGAAGATGCTGGCCATGAAGCTGTTCACTTGCTTCTTGCAAGTCCTGGCTGGATTGACTGTGCATTCCCAGGTAAGGACCTGGCCTGGCTTCTCTTGACCTTCTCGTCCCAGCCGTAGCAACGGGGGCTACGGTCTGAAATTACAGACCCACTTTAGAGAGCAGCTCCTGCTGAGATGCCCATGTTTTTCCCAGGGGGTGGTCTGGACCTCAGGGAGGAGACCTCTGGCCAGGCAGTCCCCAAAGACTGGGGGGCTGTCTTGGTGGGGGCAGGGAAGCCATAGGGAATGAGGGAGGTTTCCTGTTTGGCCCCTGGAGCTCAAATGGTTTTGCTAAAAGCATCAGTCCGGCTAATCCCAGTCAGTTCCCTGGCCTTGTGGTCAGGGTTGAGGCCCCATGACCAACCAGGCGCCCCCAGGACCTCTGACCTGGCCTAGTGGGGAAGAAACTAGCTAAAGAAGCTTGCGGTGGGGAGATGGGGCCCTTCCCCCACCAGTGCTCCAGTTGAGCCCCGGGATCTTGGGTGGGCTTCAGATATGACAAGGGATCCTGCCATGCCCTTTCCTCCTGGTGGGTGGCAGCAGGTCCTGAGTGCAGGGCCTGGGGAACTGAGCAGGGCCCTTTTCCCAGGAGCTGGGTGAGTCTGGCTGGGAGCCAGACTGGGCAGCAAAATCCTGACAAAGCCAATGCATTCCCTTCCTGCTGTACTGCCCCTGCACTGCCCACTGCCCTAGGACTCCTCAGCCCCAGCCCAGCAGTGCATGGGTTGTGCAGTCCTCTTGCTGAGCAGCCAGGCCATCAGCCTGCTTGCTGCAGTGTTAGCCAGAGGTGTAACGTTACTGGCAGGCAGCACCAGCTCATGGCGCCGCCTGCTCCAGCCCCTGAGTTCCCACCAGCTGATCACCTCCCCCTGGGCTCTGGCACCCAGCCAACGCGGGCTGTAGAAGGCCCAGCAGGGCTGGCCTGGGGGCTGGGTAAAAGAGAGACCCCACAAGATTATAAGCACTTTGGAACACGAGAAGCCTCCAAAAACCTCTAGTCTCCTACCCTTTTCCAAATGAGGAAACCGAGGCCAGAGCGTCAGGTGGTTTTTAGTGGCAGGAAACAAGAGGCAGCTCTGGGACAGAGCAGAGTATGTGCGGAGGATGGGGAGGAGCTCAGGGGGGACTCACAGAGCAGAGCCCCAAGGAGATGCCCCTTCCTCATAGCTGCCCCTTTGTGTCCACCGCAGGGGACCCTGTCTGCTGGGAACAACTCAACAGAAGTGGAAGGTAAGCCAGCCAGGCCAGCTATGCAAGCTGAGCCCCTCTCTTCTTCCCTAATGAGCGAGCCCCAGCAGAGAAGGAATTGGTCTGAAGGGTGGTCTCAGGCCAGTAGTAAGCTGGAGAGGGTCTGCAAGCTGAAGCCCTAGAGTCACCTCTCGTGACCCAGCAACCTAGAGAGGTGTGGTCATGGGTTAGGGTCACCAAGCACACAGAAGCAGGACAGGATAGCCAGGGTGCATCCAGCTGGCTCAGAGCCCCTGCCCAGCATGCTGTCAGGGTGCAGATGGAGTCTTAGTGGACGGGGTTGGTGCTGAGTGCCAGAGGCCAGGCTGGAGTTTGGGAGCTGAATGGAGTAGGCAAGCAGTCAAGGGGCTTAGTCAGGATGAGGAGTCCTGTGTAGCTCTGACCAGGCCTTTCCATTGATTACAAACAGGCGGCCTGTGTCACACCCTCCCTGGCCCTCTCACTCTCTGCCCTGGGTTGTGTCAAGACATAATCTTCAAAGGGCAGTAGGACCTTTGCCAAAGAGACGCACATGCAGGAGGCAGGGAGCTCATGCCAGGTCCTTCCTCCTTCTCCCTTGCTGCCTCTCTGAGACATGGAGGATGGCCACAGCACCATGGGAGGAGGGATGTGCTTGTAGGGTTGTCCTCACTTAGACAGATAATAGCTGAATTGCTGTCTTGGGCTGGGAAGACCCTTTGCTGGTCTGCCCACTTGTCTCTTTACCAGCCCCGTGGGAGCCTCATGTCCCCTGCTTCTGCATGCTCTCACACCTGAAGCCTGGGCCACTGAATGGGTGAGAGAAGGAACTCCCTCAGCTTCATGGACTTGCCCATTTTCTGAGCGTTCTGAAATTGGTACCCTATCGTGCTCTCTGGGGGTCGAGGAGGGCTGCCTCTCTCACTCCAAGATCATATCCCTTATTGATGGTTTAGTATGTAGATCAGGCACCAGCTTTCAAAGATGTCTCAGCCTCTGTTTCCTCATCTGTGAAATGGGAGCATTAGATAAATACTTGATATCAAAGACTTTTCCCAAGGCTGTAAGATTCTGAGTCCTTGGAAGAGATAAGAGTGTATATACTTCCGAGGACCCCAAGGAGAAGGCTTAGAGATATAGATTCGGAGTGTAGGCCAGCTCACCTGTAATCCTAACAAGCAAGGGGGCCTGTATTGTGGCCAAGGAAGCACCAGCTGTTAAAATCTGACATCACTATTCCCTCCCGCTAACACCAGAGTTAGAGGCAGCTCTGCGGGTGCAGTCACGGCCGCTGATTTCCACCCCTGCTCTTCCGGGTCCCAGGGATGGGCGTGTCCTGTTAGCTGGCTTGACCATCAGCTATGCAGTAGGAAGGTACCAGTGTTTCACAGATGAAGAATCTGAAGCTCAGAGAGGCCCCAGGGATCAGGCAAAGCTCCAGGCACTCTTCAGCGTAGTTGATAGAACCAGCTCACTCAGCCCCAGGCCTCCCAGCTGCGCAGGAGCTGAGCAGGCATGAGAAGAGTGGCCCTTGTGGCAGGCTGGCTGGGTGGCTTGCCAGAGGACACCAGCTATGCTCCGGCGGTGCATACTGTAGCTATGCTACTGCAGACCTTTCCAGAAGCTTGCTGTCCGGACTAAGCAGGGTTCTTCTTGGAGTTCTTCCGTCCTGGGTAGTATGCCGCTGGGGACAGATGGCTGCTCACTCCCAGGGCTGGACAGGTAGCTGAGAAGCCTATTCTGGCCCCAAAAGAGGCTCTCAGAGGAGGGCCCAGTCCTGACAGGAGGAGCCTCTTGCTACCCACTTCCTACCCAGAACAGGTTTGGAGTTAATGGAAATGCTCTTCGCAGCAATGAAACCCAACCTTTTCCTGAGGGGCAGTCACACATCTGGAAGGAACTGATGTCTGTGCTTCCTCTACCAGCCTCTCACTGGGCCTTGGCTTTCCCTGCACACCCAGACAGGGTGCCTCCAGGTAAACCAGGCCTCCGCTCAACTCTCTCAGCCTTTCTAGGCCACTAAGAAACAGACCTTGGGATTTGGGGGTCCTGGAACCCAAAATGTTTACATGATAGGATGTGGATTAGGCATTTGGTGTGAGTGGTAGGGGGCTTAGGCCCCCTTTGTTGCTGTCCCTCCCTAGTGGCCTAGCTTTTTGTGCCGCCGACTGCTTCGCTCCCTTATTTACGTTTCCACGGCAGAGATTAAATGTTCGCGGTGGCGTGGTGCTCAAGAGGGCTTTAGACTAAACACGAAGCTCACGACGCTGGCGAAAGGGAGGTGGCCTCTGACCCATTGTACAGAGGCAGGCTTTCCCTGGACTCGGAGGCTGCCTGTGAGGAGAGAGGCCTTATTTCCCCGCTTGGGTTCAGGGAGAGGGTCCAGTAGACTGGAAAAGTAGAGTCAGAGGGTCTCCACATTCCCTCCAGGCCCTGGTCTAGCCCAAGTGCCTTCAAAGAGCAGTGTAGGATGGGACACCAGATACCTAGATAAGTATGGTTTATTGCCTTGGTGGCTGCCCTAGCAGCCCCGCCAGCTCCACGTAGAACAGCCTCTTGGGTATTTTCCACCAGCTTGTAGCCTTTGCTGGGGCCTCTGCTGTGTCTGAAGTTTAGCTTTCTTCCTAGAGCCACATATCCTCACAGGATCTGTGGGATGGACTCTGGTCCCCCTGCCTCCTAGGAAGTACCACGGAAGTGAGGGTCTGCTGGGGAAGGTCAACTTGTAGGTGACACTGGTCCCAAGTCTCCCATGAGTTGAGGATGGTCATCAGACGTGGAGCAGGCTGATCCAGGCCTGGTCTCAAGGCTGACCAGGACTGTACACCAGGGCACCAAACCCAGACAGTCTGTCAGGGCGTACGTGACCTTAGCAACCAACTATTCCCAGGCTGTTTCTTGCTCCCAGGCTCAGGAAACTGATATACCTGGAATGGCTAAGTGACCTCCCCAAGGTCATACAGCCAGTATAGGGCCTTGAGCCAGATGGCCTGGCTTTAGCTGTTCTCTGAGAGCCTGTGTTGGAGCCCTGGTACCAGGATACCCCTTAAAGGAAGAACATCTTTGGAAGGATTCCAGATCAATCCCCCCAGAGCTACCACTACCACCACCAGGACATCGCAGGGGTCGGAATGTTCCTGGTAATCCTCCGTGAACTGTCACCTCATCAGTCAAGAGTCACTTAGCCTGTGTTTACCAGGGGGTCAGCTCCTGCCTTCCCAGGGCCTCGTTTTGGCTCCAGTGGAGATAAGAACCACCAGTGATGGTGGGGAGGATGTGAGCTGGGGACCCGAGCTTTGCTACTGGAGAAGGCTTCAGGGAGGAGTGGGGGCTGGGTACAGACACATGGTCTCCTTTGGCCCACGCAGGGTAAGATTCAAAGCTGGGGATCAATACTGATATGTCCTAGCTCCTGTAAAGGGTGGTGGGGCCGCACAGACGGAAGGCTGAATCACGTGGTTAGGCTTGCTCTCTTGGCAACAGAGGAGTGATGTCAAGTGGAGCAGAACATAAGGGGACTATGATGGGGTGGGGGCAGAGGGCAAGGGAAGGCTAGCCATTCCTGGTAAGAGTTCCTTGAGGCTTAGGAAGCACCAGGTCAGGCTGGAGAGAGACCCAGAGGCTTGAGGAGTGGCCAGGGCATAGTCTTCGAAGCTCCAAGGAAGACTTGGAACCAGAAAGAAAAACAGAACAAGAACTTGGGACCTTGAAAGATTCTGCTCTATTGAAATTTAAGCCCCAAAGAGCTAACGGGTCAGCAGGGACCCCAGAGTGATGGTGGCAATAGTCCAAAGCAGAGGGACCCCACATAGGTCCAGGGGCTTCGTGGAAGAGGTGAACTTTGTGTGAGCTGAACCCAGGAGCCATGTCTGGGGCATCAAGGAGCAGGTCCCTGCTAACCTAACCTGGCCTTCTGTCTCCCTACAGTGGTGCCCTTCAATGAAGTGTGGGGCCGCAGCTACTGTCGACCAATAGAGAAGCTGGTGGATATCATGGATGAGTACCCTGATGAGGTAGCATACATATTCAGCCCATCCTGCGTCCTCCTGTCTCGCTGTTCTGGCTGCTGTGGGGACGAGAGTCTGCATTGTGTGCCGCTAAAGACAGCCAATATCACTATGCAGGTAGGGAAGCTCTTCCCGACCCGTCACCATCTGCCATAGTCCACACCATATCCAGAAGCCTGCACGGAATCTAGAAATTACCCAGAGAGGGACAGAGGCAGGTGAAGGCCTTACAATAGAAACCAAGTTCTCAAGCCAGTGTCCCTCACTCCCAGCACAGGGTCTGTCCATCTAGGCTCTGAGCCCTGCTTACTGGTTCTCATCTTTCCCCTCCCACAGATCTTGAAGATCCCCACCATTGGAGATCCTTCCTACGCGGAGATGACATTCTCTCAGGATGTGCTCTGTGAATGCAGGTAGGTCCCGGGTGGGCAGCAAGGACACACTGCTCACCTAGCAAATGCTAAGCCAATCCTCTGAAGGCCCCTGGGGCAGAAGAGCAGCTACCTCCCCTGGTGCAAGCCACGTTTGTTTCCCTAAGCAAGTGGTCCCTGCTAAGATATCATGGTAGGAAGGGAAGGCTGAGCCTCTCCTAGACTGCCAGCGCCCCCCACCCACCCACCCATGCATGTCACACCTCCACCCTCTGAGATGAGCAGCACCTGCCACAGGCCTCAGGAATGGGTGCAAAGACATCACAAGCCTGTACTTGATTCTGGAACGGGCTGCCTGCCCACTGAAGGAAGCAAACCGTGCCAAGAAGAGGGCAGAACGAAACCCTTAGAGAAGGGAAGGGACAAGAAAATGGAGTACAGTGTTGTCTTTAGGGTTGCAGCACACTGTCCCCAGGGAGCTGGGGCCAATGCTCAGCCTTGCTGTTTGTCCCCCAGGCTCTTAGAACCGTCGCTGGTGGGGACAGGGGCCTGCCATGCCATCTAGGTTCAGAAAGAACGAGATAGTTAGATGCTGCTCTTTGTCATGGCCAAGGGCACCCGTTTAGGGGTGTGGGGCCCAGTCTGTAGCTGAAAGAAGGGGAGGGCAACCACCCCTCACACATGTTTATCCAGTACCCACTATGGCCATACACTGGCTGAGGTGCTTGGGATACAGTGGTGAGCAAGACAGAAGAGATTCATGCCCTTGTGGCCAGCTCCTTTGAGCGCATGGAGGAGGAAAGTCAGGCTCCGTGCAGTTCCCTGCCTTGTGAGTGTGGAAGAGGGATCTAGGATTAGACTTGGCCTGTCTCACTCCTGCAACTGCATTTTCCCCGCTGCCTTTCCTGGCAGTCACCATTTCTCCCGTGCTAGCAACGCTGCCTGCCCCTGCCTAATCCCAGGACTCTAGCTGCCTGCTTTGAACTTGAGCCCTGGCTCCAGGCTCTCTCCCCTATGCCAATATTGGGGCCTTGATTCAACCTGTTCACTTCAAGTGAGGTAACAATGGCTCAGTCATGAGCCACCTCACCGCTCGGCCTTCACCTTCTTCATCAACTTAGCCACTCTTAGGACAAGGTGTGACTGGGGAAAACGGGCCAATCCAGGACAGCACACATGCAGGGCCCCTGCTGCCCCTCCCGTCCTCAGCACTGTTCCTGGGAAATACTGAAGTTATCCCTTTGCATCAGGCCAGGCAACAGGGACACCTTTCTTCTCACTGCTGGGCCAACAGCCACGGCCCCAGAAGGCAGAGCTGGGACATGCCTGGTGACTGTGAAGCAGGCTCCCTGCTGTTGCCACGGTGGGGTGGGGGTTGGGGAGACGCTTGAGCCCAGGAGGGCAGCCTTAGCTGGCGGCCACCATTGCCCTGTCGTCCACAGTCTTGTCCATCATTTACTTTCCTTGAGGGAACTCCCAGAATGCACCCTGGAAAGAAGAGGGGAAAGTGAACAGAGAAAGTAAAGTAGCAGAGGACGGATCCGAGATTTGATGCCAAGAGGCTAGGGCGAGCAGAAACATGTGATGAAGAGCCCCCAGGGGGCACTCCGGCCTCTCTGGAGGTTGCCAGGACCTAGGTAGGGCAGGAGCCCAAGCACTGGGACCTCTGCCGCAGCTTCTTCACCAGCTCCCGTGCTGCCCCCTAGTGGCGCTGGCGCGACTGCGTTACCTCTACTTAGGAAACCTGGGAAGTGGGGAGGTAGCAGGAAGCACCCACTTACTCTTCTCTCCTTGTTTCTTTCTGTTTCCCTAGGCCTATTCTGGAGAAGACGAAGTCAGAAAGGTAAGCGTACTGGCTTGGGGCAGTTGTGAGGCCTGCCAGCTCCTGCCCTAGCTGAGGAGCCCCAGCTATGTTGTGCTGATGTTTCGCTTGTTGCAGGAAGAAAATCAGGGGAAAGAGGAAGAGAGAAAAGCAGAAACCCACAGACTGAGGAACCCTGCCTGTGAGTGTGCAGGGGCTCAGGGCTGGCAGAAAGGCTGGGCCAAAGGGGCGGGGGCTGCCCTGGCAGCAAGGGCCAATGGTCGGGGTGGGTGAGGCAAAAGCTGGAATGAGATCTCGAGGTAAGAACAGGGAATTCATGTTTTTTAAGGTCCAAGGTGCATCAAGGGACCTTAGTTCTTGTCCCTTAGCTATGTGTGGCCTTAAAACAATCACTTTCCTTGTAAAAGGATGGGGCTGGCATTACAGCAAGCATTGGACTAGTGTACAGGCATCTGCCAAGCACTGCTGTCTGCCAGGCACGTGGGTGACAGCCACACTCTTCCAGTGTTTGCCTTCTGCTCCACAGCTGGCCACTTCTGGGCAGCCCTGGGAAAAGTGCAGTATCCCCCTGTCAGGTTCCCTGGTCAGTGTCTCTGTCTTTGGATCCCTTCCTTCTCTCTTCTCTGTTCCTTGACCGTCCTGGCTTCGCATCTTCGGGCAGCAGGGGTAGTGCCAGGCGACAGTGTAGCTGGAAGAGGAAGACCATGGCAGGGACACCCCCACCTGGTAACCAAGCCAGCGGGAGTTGCATATCACACACACACACACACACACACACACACACACACAAGTGCCGCCAGGCCATTTTTCAGATGTGGGTTCTCGGGCGTCTCGTTCAGGTATTTTCCCAAAGAGAACATCAAAAACTCACGTGCCTCTTGCTTAATTTTAGGTTGGCCATGAACATTTGCAGGGTTATTTTAAATAGTATGCTATGTAGCCCACGTTGGCTTTAAACTTTCAGCAATCTTCCTGCCTTGGCCTCCCAGGGGCTGGCTGGGTTTACAGACATGCGCCACTGCAAATTTTTTTTCTCTCTTTTTCTTTCTTTCACTTTTTTTTAAAAACTTTTAAAATCATATTTACAAATAGTTGGGTTTGGATGATCTAACTTTCCGTAAGGGGAAAGGGCTGCAGGGAGGCTGTAGCGAGGACAGGCCTCGGGCACCTCCTCACACAAAGTTAAAACGGAATATCCAAGAAGGCTGAAAACTGAGTTCTTAAAAAACAAAACAAAAACCCGTTTTGGGGGTGGGGATGTAGCGCAGTGGTAAGGAGCTTGCCTATCGTGTGAAAGAATCCCCAGTGCCACGGAACATATAATAAAAGAATACAAACAGGCTGGATGGTGGTGGCACACGCCTTTAATCCCAGCACTCAGGAGGCAGAGGCAGGCGGATATCTGTGAGTTCGAGACCAGCCTGGTCTACAAGAGCTAGTTCCAGTGCAGGCTCCAAAGCCCCAGAGAAACCCTGTCTTGAAAAACAAAAAACAAAAACAAACAAACAAACAAAAAACAAGATTGGTGTCTTGGGGTAACCAGAGACATTGTTGCATGATGCCAGACTGGCTTCAAGTGTCTCTGTCACTGAACAGTTTTGCGGCCTTAGGCAAGTTTCTTAAACTCTCTGAACCATTATTTGTGAGGTGTTGTGAATAGTGAGACAGTACTTGGCACCAAGCCGACACCTGAGCAGGAGCTTGGCAAGGGAGCTAACTGCTTGCTGGCCTGGGTGTGAGCAGAGTTCCCAGGGTCCTCTGCACCCACCCTCCTCTATAGGAGGGGGCCTCATCCTCCACAGTGTCCTGATCTCCCTGACTTGTCTTTGTTTGGTCTCTGGCAGGTCTGGTGGTGCTGTTCCCCGGAGCTGACCAGCCCCTCAGAGGAGAGACCCCACACCCCGCTCATATATTTATTACCGTCCCCCTCCCAAGTCCCTCCCTGCTGGTACCTACCCTCTATTTATTAGCCAACTCAACCCTGCTGAATGACTTGCTCCCACCAAGATAAGGAGCATGGAAGGACAGGACCCTCAGGAATTCAGTGCCTTAAACAGAACGTGAGAGAAAGAAAGAAGCCAGCCACGGTTCCGTGGAAGCTTCGGCTTGGGAAGACGCAAGACATGGACGTGGCCTTGCAAGGGGCAAGCCAGGCCCCTGAAGCTGTGGTTCTCCAGGGAAATGGAGAAGGAAAGAGAAGGCCCAGTACCTACCCTGGTCCCCAGCTCCACCTGGACAGCAGCTCTGGCCATGGCTGCATCGAAGACATGTAGAGGGGACCCAGCCATGTTCTCCTGCTGCTGCAATCAGCTGTTTACCCTGGAGATCAGGACAAGACATTCGGCTCTGGAGAATAGAGCTTGCCTGTGGGCTTTTTCTTTCAGCCTAGAAGTTCACTCTTCATCCTTTGCAGAGCACCCACACTGCCCCCTCTCTGGGACATAGGCAGAGTGGCCTGGGACTGGACAGAGGGCAGGCTGCATGGGGGATAATTGCCCAAGGACTTTCATAGCTGCAAGTCAGGGGCATGTGTCCTAGTGTTATGGCTACGGAAGGCAAGCAGGTGCCTGGAGGGCCCTTGCAGCTCACCAGGTGTCTCTGCCAGAACTGTCTAACTGCCAAGCCAGATTCTCTTGAATAAAGCATTCTCGTCTGAAACCAACCTGTCTAGGATGTGTGTCTTCCACAGCAGAGAAGGGAGGGCTGTGGGAGAGGCAAGGAGCAGCATGGTGGTCCCGAGCTTCACTAACTCATCTCAGAGAGCCTTCTTAGGTTGAGAGGGGGCATGTTACCACGGATGACATTATATATGTTTCCCCTTTCCACAGCTGGGGAAACTGAGGCCTGAGGAGGCAGAATGGATGATGCAGAGGCAAAAGAACACTGGGCTGAGAGTCAGAAGTCAGCCTTATCCCAGACTTGCCAGGGGACACTGAGTTTCTCTGCCTTTACTCTTGGCTGGACCTCTCAACTTCGACACATGATAAAGGAGCTTTGCTTCTGTCTCAATGGCCCTGAATGGTCTTCAGAGACTGTCCCTATATAGATTATTTCAGGACTGCCCCTGGGGTTTGCCCAGCCCCAAACATACAGTTCCACCTCTAAAAGCTGGGGAGAGGTTTGGCTCCAGACTCCTCTAAACCCCACTTTCCCAACCCAAGGCCACTTTATACCCAGCCTGGAGCATGCACTCTGGATAGCCTATAAGTGTGTCTCCCAGGTCCTCAGACCTCAGGAGGGCTACCCTGTCCTAGGTTTGCTGAAGCACAATGTCCCTTCACTACTTGGGCCCTGGATGTCTGGATCGGCTGCCAACTTCTTCCTTTCACCTCCCAACTTCCTTCACTTTCCTCCCTAAAAATAAATAAATAAGGAAAAAAATGTATTTCTTCGAGTCCAAACCACTTTCTAACAGACACCCAGCTGCTCCTGACACACGAGGCAGTGTGGTGTGAGCATCTTTTCATGCTGTGTGTGCTGGTTGGACAGCCCTACTTCATCTCTTGAGGCTGAAACAAACAGGGACTCAGGGGGCAGAAAGGGGCCTGCTTATAGGGCACTGGTTCTCCAGCTTCCTAATACTAAGACCTTTTAATACAGTTCCTCATGTTGTGGTGTCCCCCCCCCCCCTGTAACCATACAATCACTTTTGTTGCTACTTCCTAACTGTAATTTTGCTACCGAGCAGTGTCTCCGTTCCCAAGGCCTTGGAAAATAGGTGTTGTTCGGTGGTCATGACCCACAGGTTGAGAAGTGCTGCTTTGTTTGAAGGTCATGACAGTGAGCAGGGTCGAGTAGGCTCTGTCTGTTCACAGAAGCTTGGAGCCCTGGAGGACGGTCCGGCAGTCCGGTCAGCATGTGTTCCTGGCGAGGGATCAGAGAGGGTGTGGGCTGGCCCCAGGGGACTCAGCTAAAGAAATGACTTGCTTCTCTCTTCATCTGCAGCTGTTGGAAGACATTGTCGCTGGCTGGGTTCTCTGAAGAGAGCACCCCTCCCTCGCTCAGGCCTCTGGCTGGGCCCTTGAGGACCCCAACCCCACCCTGTAGTATCTCCAAGGTTTTCAACTCCCACTCAGGCCAGCAACCTCTGCAGTAACCTTGACAGAGACCAGGGCAGTTCCTGGGTTAGAGGAAGAAACCCTCGTACTTGGCCAGGCTGTTCACTGCAGGAACAGGAAGGAAGGGAAGGAACATCATGGTGGGTGTATTTGAGCAAACCATCTGGGTCCTCGGGGACCTGCGTAATGGGCTTGTCACCACTCAGTCAGAAGTTCTGAGGCGCTGTGGGGAATCGTGCACGCGTGCCCTTTGCCCTTGGCTTTCATTCCACAGAGAGTTATGTGGTAGAGGCTGCAAGTTGTCATTTCAATTGTGGGCCCAAAGCTAAGGAAAAGGGGCTCTCGAGCACCCAAAATTCTAAAACAAGAAACTTTGTGGCCAGACCTGAAACACTTGCCTAATATACTCAGTAAGAGTTAACTTGAGGGGAGAGGAGAGTTGGTTCAGTGGTTAAGAGGCTGCTCTCCCAGAGGACTTGGGTTTCATTCCCAGAACCACACATGACAGCTCACAACCATCTGTTCTGCAGTTCCACAGGGAATCCGACACCCTCCTTCTGGTCTTTTCAGGGACCAGGCACCCATGTGGGACACAGACATATACACAGACAAAACACTCAGACACACGGATGGATAGAGCTGAGGAACAGAGAGGGGGACATACTTAAGAGGGGCTAGCTTGTCAGGCAAAGGTGATTATCATAAAATATCTGTGGCCTGAGTTCAATCCTTGGACCCCACAAGAGAGTAGAAAGAGAGAAATAACTAACTCTGCAAGTTGGTCTTGTGACCTCTACACGTGTGCTGGAGCACATGTGCCACACACACCTATACACACGTCATGCACACATACACACACACTAATAACAACAATAATAAAAAAGTTAAAAATCTATAGTTGAGTGTGGGCTGGCGGTAGAAATCTATAATTGCTGTACTCTGGAAACTGAGGCAGGAGGATCAAGAGTTCAAGGTCAACCTGAGCTTACTCAATAAGATTCCATCTAAATTAAACAGAAGGGAGGGATGAAGGAGGGAAGAAGGCAGGCAGGAAGGAAGGAAGGGTTTTTGCCTCTCCAAAATGCAGCTGTGGAACATTAGAGATGGCCTCGACACTGCTCTGCTGGAGGTGATGCTGAGTTGGGCAGATTGCCTTGGCCCACAGCCAGTGGTTCTTATGCCAGCGTTCAAGAACACTGGTGCTTCGCCTTGGTCACTTGGAATGCTGAGCTGTTATGGTGTTAGCCACCTTGAGGTCACCGTGTAGGAAGCAAGCTCAGACAACCGTGGAGGTGGGAAGCAGAGGGAAAGGCTCGATCAAACCCAAGCTCCCCCGGCTCCAGCCCTCATAGTCCTCTCAGCTGACGCCTCAGGAGGCTGGATGGAGAGAGTTCAGTGGCTAAAAGCACATGCCGCTCTTGTCCAGAACCCGGGTTCAGTTCCTAAAATCCAGTTTGGGTGGCTTACAAACTGCCTGTAATTCCAGATCACAAGTATATAAGGCCCTGACCTCCAGGAGAGCAGCTCTCGAGCACACAGACCCACACATAATTACAAATAAAGATTATGGGGCTGGAGAGAGAGAGGGGTCAACAGGGTCTTGCAGAGGACTTGTGTTCTGTTCCATGTTCTCATCTCTGTAGGCACCAGTCATGCACATGACACACAGACAAACAAACAGACAAAACATCCACACATGTAAAATAAAAAAAATAAATCTTAAAAATCATTTTTATTGGTTTATCTTAATTTTATGTGCTTTGGTGTTTTGCATGCTTATATGTCCGTGTGCGGGCATCAGATCCTGTTCTGAACTGCCATGTGGGTGCTGGGAATTGAACCCCAGTCCTTTGCAAGAGCAGCCAGTGTGCTCTTAACTACTAAACCATCTCTTCAGCCCCTAAACAAATGTTTTTAAAATAAAATAAAAGTTAGAAGGGAGTTTACAGGCCTCAGCTGAGGGCCCAGACCTCACAGAGCAAAGACAAACTGTTCCCGCCACGTCCCGCTTCCTCTCCTAACTGGTGGGACCAGGGATCAGGAGACACCATAGCGACAGAATGTTTTAGAGTAGCTTGCTCTGCAACAATAAGTAACCGGCACAGGAACTCGGGAAAGGCAAAGAAGCAGCGCTCCAGAGAGTGCTGTAGACTGGGAGGTTGCAGGAAGCCTCATCGTGTGTGTGTGTGGGGGGGACACATTTACAGCATTTATGACATTATGGTCACTCAGAGACGAGAGTGCTCCAAATGAGGACACTGACAACGGGGTTAGGAAGGCTCCAGTATGACTGGAGCATGATGGGCAAGGGAGGGAGCCAGGAGCCAATGGCTTTACTCTAAAGGCAGGTAGAGAGTCAAAATTTGGTGCAATGTGACAGAAAACCTTCAAAGGGTGTTAAGCTATAGAAGAAAATGACACATACCTCTTTTCTTTTCTTTTCTTTTCTTTTCTTCTCTCTCTCTGAGACAAGGTCTCTCTACATAGCCTGGTTATTCTGAAACTTTCTCTGCAAACCAGGCTAGTTTCAAGCTCATATAGACCCACCTGCCTCTGCCTTCCACGTTCTGGAATTAAAGGTGTGTACCATCACCGTCCAGCTGCTACTGGCCACTTGGAAAATGTTCTTTAGGGACATGAGGTTGAGAGGTCACAAATCTTCATAAGATGGTAGCAAATCCAGGCGCAATTATGGTAGATGGTTCTAATAAGAGGGACAGGGCACAGAGAGATGAAGAGATTTAGGGCCTTCCCGCATGTGCTGGCTGTCCAGCTGGTTCCTAAGCATCAGCCGAGTCTCAGGGCCAGGCACTTTGGTTTAGATACATAGTAATTGTAGACAGTAGATAGTGATGGGGCAAAACATATTCGCATGCAAACGCCCCGCACTCCCACTTTCCCATCTGCTAAAGAAAATTTCATTCTAAAGTATTTAGGCAGCTAAGAGCGGGTCATAGCTGAGAGGCTACATTGATCTACTTAAGAGAAAAGGTAAATGAGGAGGGGCTGGAAGTAGAAAAGGAGTTT
This sequence comes from Dicrostonyx torquatus, assembly GCA_028555095.1. Taxonomy (NCBI): domain Eukaryota; kingdom Metazoa; phylum Chordata; class Mammalia; order Rodentia; family Cricetidae; genus Dicrostonyx; species Dicrostonyx torquatus. The sequence continues at coordinate 6,310,819 of JAQHUG010000081.1, forward strand.
GGAGTTTGTCAAGGAGCCTTTGGTGGTGGAGAACAACTTGGGGTATGAAAGAAGGGCGTTGGGAGCATGCTGCTAAGGCGTGCCGCTGTGCTCCCCGAGTACTAAGGCGTGCCGCCGTGCTCCCCGAGTGCTAAGGCGTGCCGCCGTGCTCCCCGAGTGCTAAGGCGTGCTGCCGTGCTCCCCGAGTGCTAAGGCGTGCTGCCGTGCTCCCCGAGTGCTAAGGTGTGCCTCTGTGCTCCCCAAGCGTTAAGGCTCCAGTGTTACTTGAGAGTCTACTCAGTAAGATACCAGCAGAGACAGCCCAGCGGGTCACAGAGTTGGGCTCTGTGGAATGCCCTTGGAATTTTTGTTAAAAGGGGTTGAAGAGCTGGCTCAGTGGCTAAGAGTACTTGTTCCTAAAAGGACTCCGGTTTGGTTCCCAGCACCACATGGTGGCTCACAACCATCCTTAACTCCAGCTCCCAGGGATCTATCACCTTCTTCTGGCTTCCCTGGACACCAGTCATGCATATGGTACACATACATACGTGCAGGTCAACCATTCATACACACAAAATAAAAATTAAATTAAAAAAAATTGAAAGAGCATTTATTAAATTTATATTAGTATTGTATTTAAGTGAATATTTATTAAAAGGGCCAGAGGTATACCTCAGGAGTAGGACACTTGCCTAGCACACAGAAAGTTCTAGGTCCAATTCTCAGAACTAGGGGGAAAACGTTAGCCAAAGGATTAAGATTATAACTAGAAGGAAGGAGAAGTTAGTGGCATTTGAGTTGTTCCTTAAAGAATAGGCCATCATGGACCAGATGTGGTGGCATATGCACTCAGGGGGATGAGGCAGGAGGATGGTGAGTTCAAGGCTAGCCTGGACAACATAGCCAGCCAGTGTTTCAACAAATCAAATAACAGAGAGAGAGAGCGCAAGTCACCTCCCAGCGCTAGGTGAAGGCTAACTGCCGACTGAATTGAGAAACAGGTGTTTGAACGGCATTCGTTCTCAAGCAGTTCTGGGGCTGCCAAGCTGGGAGCCACTGACGTTTTTTAAACAAACACTATACCAGACCAAAAGAAATTTACAAATTTTCCTTTCCTTCTACAGATGAAGATATAGAGGTCCAGGTTGTCAAAAGCCATGTGGATTAAGTGAGCCAGAACTTTCAAATTTGCCAGGAAGGACTGCCATGGGATGGAATCCAGCCCTGAAGTGGATGCTTCCTGCCCTAGCCACGGTACCTCCTCCACGGGAGGAGAGGGGATGAGGAGAGAATTGTACTCCCCACTGGAGAAGCTGGCCAAGCCATCTGTGAGGTGTGTCTGGGCGGGTCCACAGAAAAGGCCTTTCCACAAACTCGGGTGGGAAATCAAGGCTCCAGACAGGGCGGTGACAGGACGGAGTCTTGGTGTGGAAAGATGGCTGTCTGTCAGCAACAAAACTTAACAGCTGTTGTTTTAGAAAAGCCCAGCCCCTCCCTTTCCTGAGGGAAGCCTGAGCACCCCCTCCCATGACATTGGCTGTGACTGAGGAGGATGAGGCTCCACCTCAAAGACTCCAGGCCAAAAACATAGTGTTTCTGGTCCCTGTAGCCATGAAAACATCAGATGGCCAGCAGGCAGGAAGGGGGCTGAGGCGGTCTCATAGCTGGACTATGGGATGTCACCTGGATGTCAGATAGACACTATTGGCTCCCCTGCAAAGCTGTCCTCCTGTCCCTACTCCCTTCTCTGTGGCCCTGCCCTGACAAGCCTCAGCCAGGGCCACCCAGCACCATAAGGCTGCTGCAGTAACAGGAGCCTCAGGCCACCCAACCCCCAGTGACAGTGCTGAGAAGTGGCCCAGGAAGAGGTGGAGGGTCTGAGGTTTGGCCTGAGGTCGGATAGCCTCTACAGGGCTACCCTCCTCTCTCAGCCCATGAAGCCTGTGGAGTCTTCTTCTCACTTACCAAACAAGTCCCCAAGTGAGATCAGCTATAGGAATTCCTTCCCCAGCTTCTTGGAGGGTCAGAAACTGACAGCTGGCCATGGCTGGCTGCCGCACAGACACAGAAGCCGTGGTCTAAGGGAGCAGAGCCAGGCCCAGCAGGCTAAGATCACATGTAGTGGCCTTCCTTCCTCCTCCATGCATCGGGCCAGGCCTGTGGGCCGTGTGTGTGTGTGTGTGTGTGTGTGTGTGTGTGTGGCAAGGGGGTTTCAGCTAGAATGGCATAATTCCTAGAAGAGTGCTCCCCAGGAAACTGGAAATACAACCTCTCAGCCCACAGGAAGATGAGGGGTCCCTCTCACATCAGAATCTCTAGGAAGTGCCTTTGACTCCCCCCATTTTTTGTCAATTTATTGTTTTATAAATATGAGTGCTCTATCTACCAGAAGAGGGCATCAGATCCCACTATAGATGGTTGTGAGCCTCCCTGTGGTTGCTGGGAATTGAATTCAGAACCTTGGAAAGAGCAGTATCTCTCTAGCCCACCTTTGACTCTTTCTTGAGAGAGAAGCCCTGGCCAGTGGAGATTAGCTCCACCAAAGACACACAGTGCCAGGCTGGTTGTGATGGCGCTCAACTATGATCTCAGTCCTAGAGAGGCAGAAGCAGGAGGATGTCTGTGAGTTTGAGCCAGCCTGGTCTACAAAGCAAGTTCTGAGATAGCCGGGCAGGACCACACAGGGAGATTCTGTCTTGAAAAAAGAAAGAGAGAGAGAGAGAGAGAGAGAGAGAGAGAGAGAGAGAGAGAGAGAGAGAAGAAATTAAGAAAGGAAGGAAGAAAAGAAGGAAGGAAGGAAGGAAGGAAGACAGACTCACAGTGCCTCATTGAGACTCCATCTTTGTGTGTATGGAGAGTTTTCTGACCGTCCCTCACCTTCCTTCCCCATGAGAATATAAAGTCTAATACTCTCAAGAGAGTCTAATCATTATGTAGCTATGACAGCAGGTAACTCTTAGAACAGATTATAAATCTGATTTACACGGCCACTTGGTCCAGTAACCAGGCTCCTGATCCCACACTCAGTCAGTAACAGTCCCACACCTCTGAAAATAGTCAATCCACTGTGGATACTCCTAGAGTCAAGGAACGACCAATTAAAAAGTTGGTTCATTCCTGAACGCTGTCCTTGCCCCAAACTCCTCCAGTAGTCTATCTATGTTTTCTTTTCTTTTCTTTTTGATTTTTCAAGAAAGGGTTTCCCTATAGCTTTGGAGCCTGTCCTGGAACTCAAGTCTGTAGTTCAGACTGGCCTCGAACTCATGGAGATCCACCCGATCGCAGAACTCACTCTGCCTCCTGAGTGCTGGGATTAAAGGCATGAGCACCACTGCGGGGCCATCTATATTTTCACTTTCCAAAGCCTGAGTTACTTAGAATTGCGAAACATAAAGGGGAAGCTTCCAGAAATAAACAATCTGTGATTTTAAAGCCATAGGCTGTTCGTGGTGGTGTGATGCAATCCCTCGCCGTCGCGGGGTATCCCATGGGGTGACAAGCAGCATCCCTTGCTTTACTGTACCTGCACTGTGCTACCCTCCGACTGGTCGCTGACTAGCTCTCTGCTGTCGGCTTTCATTTCAACCGTGGTGCTGTCACAATGTTTAGATATGGGGTTTGGAACAGGGCAGGTTTTCAAACATCAACTGGGAGTCTTGGAGCACATTCCCTGCCCCTAAGAAAAAGGGGACTACTGGATAGGAGTACTCTTCTACCCTTCTCAGAGATGCTGTGCCTTGCCAACACAACTCTCTCCCTTGCTTAAGCAAGCAGCAACTGTTTCTTGTTTCACATAATTGGTGGCCATATCTTCTTTCAATATTCTCCTCCAAAATCTTTCTTTCAATCGGCCACAAATTCTCCTAAAATCCAAAGAACAAGCAATAAATTTGTTTTAAGGCTTTGGTACAAAACTGGCCAAGGCTGCAGATGAAAATTCTTTCCCCAGGATACCCCTTTCTTTTCTCTGCCCCCTCCACCAGAACCCGGCTCAATCCTGGCAGAATTTCTGTGGCCCATCCTCATGTGTTCCTCTTTGGATAAAACAGATCACTCCTCTTGTTGTAGTTTGTATGAGGGTGTTTTATATCAAAAGACCCCACTATTACACCATCATCATCAGGATGAAGATGAAACAAAGGAGAGATGCAGAGCCATTGCAAATCTACTTAGCTTACAACCCAAATGAAACTAAGATCCATTGTTTATTTCATAGCCTGCTTTTAAAACTTGTCTGGTCAGGGGCTGGAGAGATGGGACAGTGTTTAAGAGCACTGCCTGCTCTTCCAGAGGACCTGGGTTCAATTCCTAGCATGCACATGGCAGCTCACAGCTGTCTGTAACTCCAGTTCTAGGGGACTCGACACTCTTACACAGACATGCATGCAGTCAAAATACCAATATAAAATAAAAATAAATAAATTAAAAAGAACTTAGTCTGGGCACTGGAGAGATGGCTCCGTGGTTAAGATCACTGGCTGCTCAGCACTCAGATGGCAGTTCACAACCATCCGTAGCTTCAGATCCAGGGAATCTGATGCCTCTCCTGGTCTCTGTGGGTCCCAGGCATGTATGTGGTACTCTTACATACATGCAGGCAAAACACTTATACACATAGAATAAAAATAAATAAAATCTTTCTTTTAAAAATCATCTGGAGGGGCTGGAGAGATGGCTCAGCGGTTAAGAGCATTGCCTGCTCTTCTAAAGGTCCTGAGTTCAATTCCCGGCAACCACATGGTGGCTCGCAGCCATCTGTAATGGGGTCTGGTGCCCTCTTCTGACCTGCAGGCATACTCACAGACAGAATATTGTATACATAATAAATAAATAAAGATTAAAAAAGAGTATAATATATAGATCATTTTTTTAAAAATCATCTGGAAAAAAAAGAAGAAAAAATAGAAATAAAAATCATCTGGTATGGACTGTTTCCAATGACATAATCTATTCCCCTATGATATGACTTTAAGTCCTACATTGTTTTTCATCATCTAGAATTCCCATAGTTTGGTCAACAGATGCACTATTGGGCATTTAAGCTTTTGTGGTGGTTATTATTAAAAAAAAAAAAAACTGTGATAAGCGTCCTTGTAGATAGCTCTTTGTGTGCAGAAGTTTCTCGCTTCAAAAAACAGCAACAGCCTTGGACATCAAAGGCGTCCCTCTACTGTAAATCTCTGTCCAGTTCTTAATGCAATAAAAGCTTCTCCGTCACTCACGGTTCATACCCAGCTCACGTCATGGTTGGAGGAGAGGGCCTTATTGCTGTTTCCCAGCGGTCTAGGCTCTCTGCTTCCATAATCATTCTGGTGGGAGGAAGGGGAAGATGAATTATCCACTGGCTTTTGAAGCTCCCACCCTAAAATACCACATGCTTCATCCCGGAGCACTTCAAAGCAAGTCTGATGACTCAGCCTAACTTGTGAAGGGTTGGGGCAGCATCATCCTGCCTTCTGCCAGGATGGCTGACTGTGGGAATGCTTCTAAGTTACATATGGAGTTTGCTCTCTTTCTGGAAGATAACCCATTATCAAGTTAAGAAGAAAATCTGTGAGCTTTGCTTAGAGTTTGTGAAGAAGTGTTTGTCTATCAGGAAGTGGTGCTAATGTCTGTCAATGACTTCATGCCTTCTGTTTGATTGGCAGATGTGAACCCCTCCCCCCGCCCAGCCCTTACTTTACCAGGGCATTCATACGTATTTTGTCTCTGTCCAGAACCTTCTCCATGGCCCTTCTCAATTGCATTCCCTGGCTAATTTCTTCTTAGGCTTTAGAGCTCAACCAACAAACATTTCCTGAGCAATACTATGTAACATACGCCATTCTTGTCATTTGGGGACAGTAGTGAACTAAGCAGACCAAAGCCCATGTGGGTCATACCATAGGTAGGAGAGACACATAAGCACAGAGGATGAAAAAAGCGGATTAGAGGCCAGGCTGTCAGTCTAGGGAAGACGAAGGGAGCGGGTGGGGGAGAGGAGCCAGACTAGACCATTTCAGGGCCCTGACTCAAACTAGGGGAATGGGAACTAGGCAGATTTCTGATGAAGACTATTCTAAAAGGAGGCAGCTCCAGGGCGAAGGCCTTAGGGTAAGCGATGTCTGGTTTGTGGAGGAGCTGAAGTTGAATGGGTGAGGTCCATAAAGGAGAAGAGATTAGGAAGGGCAGTGAAAGGAGGCCTTGGAGGCCACAGGCGGTCCTTGAGCACATCATGAAGCAAGATGGGAACCCTCAAGGTTTGAGCAAGGAGGGGCAGAATCTTACTGGTATTCTGAGGGGCTCCCCAGGGTGGCAGTGGCAGTTGCGTTTAGGACAAGATTAGGAAGAGAAGAGCGAGGTGAAGAATCTTCAACAGTAAGTCGAGTGTGTGTAACTGGATTTGTGAACTCTACTATTGCAGTGTGTGTGTGTTTGTTTTGGGAGACAAGATTTCTCTGTGTAGCCTTGGCTGATCTGGAGCTCGCTCTGTAGACCAGTCTGGCCTCGAACTCACAGAGAGCCACCTGTCTCTGCCTCTCAAGTGTTGGGATTAAAGACGTGCACCACCGTCCGGTTACTGTGTGTAATTTTTACAGTTGTTTATTTCTTGTGTAGGGGTGTTTTATTTGCTTCTATGTCTGTACCACATGTGTGCCTGGTTCTCTCAGAGCCTAGAAAGGGTGTTAGATCCCCTGGGACTGGAATTACAGACCACTGTGAGTTGCCTTGTAGGTGCTGGAAACTGAGAATCAAGCCTGAGTTCTCTGGAAGAGCAGCAGGTGCTTTTGACCACTGAGCCATCTCTCTAGTCTCCAATTTGTTTATGTTTTTGAAAAATAAATTGATAAGACTGGGCAAGGTAACTTATGCTTATAATCTCAACATTCAGTAGTCAGGAGACTTAATGAACTTAAACAACACAAGAAAATCCTGTTCTGCCTGGCAGTGGTGGTGCACGCCTTTAATCCCAGCACTCGGGAGGCAAAGGCAGGCGGATCTCTGTGAGTTCAAGGCCAGCCTGGTCTACAAGAGCTAGTTCCAGGACAGGCTCCAAAGCCACAGAGAAACCTTGTCTCGAAAAAACAACAACAAAAATCCTGTCCTAAAAGCAAAAACAGGGGACAGTGAGATGGCTCAGAGTGGGAATGTCACCTTCTGCCAAAGCTGGCATCCTGAACTGCTTGATCTCTGGACTGATTGGTAGAAAGAGAGAAACAACTTCTGTAAATTGTCCTCTGTGCTCCATATGTGTCATGATGCACATGTGTGTGTACATAATACACAGAATAAAAAACAAAATGTTAAAAACCCAAACAGAAACAAAATTAGTTGAAAATGCTCTCATAGGAAATGAAGAGTAAATAAAGATGTTCACATCAGAGGTGTTGTGGCTAATGGGGGAGAAATGCTGGGATCTGGGACAGGAATATATATATACATATATATATATATATTTAAACTTTATAGTTCACAGAAAAAACCACCAGGCGTGGTGGTGGTGCACGCCTTTGATCCCAGCACTAAGGAGGCAGAGGCAGTTGGATCTCTGTGAGTTTGAGGCCAGCTTGGTCTATAGAGAGTTCCAAGACAGCTAGAGTTGCTACCAAGAGAAAACCTATCTCAAAAAAACCTAAAAATATATAAATAAATAAAATTTACAGTTCACAGGAAAACCCAAAATGATTTAAAAAAATAAAATTAGCAGTTCACTGAGTTTCATCATCTTTACAAGTTTGTACAACAATCGCCACTGTCTACCTTCTAGTCATGGATAGCCTCCTCCCTCTGTCTACCTTCTAGTCATGGATAGCCTCCTCCCTCTGTCTACCTTCTAGTCATGGATAGCCTCCTCCCTCTGTCTACCTTCCAGACGTGGATAGCCTCCTCCCTCTGTCTACCTTCCCGATGTAAATAGCCTCCTCCCTCTGTCTACTTTCCAGTTGTGGATAGCCTCCTCCCTCTGTCTACCTTCCAGTTGTGGATAGCCTCCTCCCCCGAAAAACCCTCAATGTTCATTCTTCCCTCCCTGACATCTACTCTCTGTTTCTGCAGATCTACCTGTCCTGAGAACTTTATATAAATACGTGGAGCCTTTTGTGTCTGACTTCTTTTACTTGGTCACTCTTTTCAAGGACCATCCATATTGCAGTATCAGTATTTCATCCTTTTATACCCAAATAGTAGTCCATTTTATGTAAGTTCTTTAAGTACTTTCATAAATTTTTTCTATTTTCTTTATTTAAAAAATATTTTTCTTAGCCGGGCAGTGGTGGTGCACGCCTTTAATCTCAGCACTTGGGAGGCAGAGGCAGGTGGGTCTTTGTGAGTTCGAGGCCAGCCTGGTCTACAAGAGCTAGTTCCAGGATAGGCTCCAAAGCTACAGAGAAACCCTGTCTGGAAAAACCAAAAAAAAAAATTTCTTTTGGAGAAATCAGACATGGTGAAATGTACCTGCAACCCCAACCCTCTGGAGGTGGAAGGATCAGAAGTTCAGCATCATCTTTAGCTACATAATGAGTTTGGAGCCAGCCTGGGCTACATGAGACTCCATTTCAAAAACAGAGAGGAAATGAGGGGGTGAATCAGGATCTTCTGTAGCTCAAGTTGGCCTCAAACTCACAGTGTAGCTGAGAATAACCTTCAACCCCTGATCTTCCTGACTCTACCTTCCAAGTGTTGGGATAACAGGCATTTCTAGCATGTATGGCTTACTTTAAAAAAAATTTTTTTGATAGCCCCAGCTGGCTTCAAACTCAAGATCCTGCTGCATCAGCGTCATGAGTGCTGGGATTACAGTCATGTGCCAACATTCCACTTCTGTCTCCCCTGTTGTGACTGCGCCTGGTAGCAGCATTTATGTGTGGACTTGCACACCAGCGTGTGTTTGAGTCTCACATAGATATCCGGGAGTGGGATGCTGTGTCGTTTATAACTGTCCCTTTAACTTTGGGGGCAGCTGCGAACTCAGTTTCTGCAGAGCCAGACCTCTCATCCTCGGCAGTGCACAGTTCCAGTTCCTCCAGAACCGTGGCAAGCCTTGCTATGGTGATCATTCCATTGTGCACATGCAGTGGGGGCAGTGGTATGTTGTTTTAATTTGCATTTCCTTAGGGATCAATGATATTGAATATCTTCTCATCTATTGATTAGTTGTTTTCATATCTTCTTTGAAGAAATTATTAAAATCTTTTGCTCAGTTTTGAACTTTTTATTTTTGAACTTTAACAAAAACTTGAGATTTTTGTTAAAAGGTGGAGTGGTTTGAGTAAAAATGGCCCCCATAGACTCGTATGTTTGACTGCTTAGGCAATGGTGCTTTTCCATGGGATTAGAAGGGTTAGGAGGTGTGGTCTTGCTGGAGGAAGTGTGTGGTTGAGGTTTCAAAAGCCCATTCAAGACCCAGGCGTTCTCTCTCTCTCTCTCTCTCTCTCTCTCTCTCTCTCTCTCTCTCTCTCTCTTGTCTCTGGATCAGGATGTAGCTCTCAGCTACTGCTCCAGTATGCAGTCATGCTCCCTGTCATGCTGATAACGGACTAAACCTCTGAAACTGTAAGCCAACCACCAGTTAAACGTTTCCTTTCAAAAACGTTGCCCAGGTCGTGGTGCCTCTTCAGAGCAATAGAATAGTGACTAAGACAAAATGTAAGAATTCTTTTATATGTTCTGGAGACCAGCCCCTTATCAAATACATGATTTCCAAACATTCTTTCCCATTCTACAGGTTATGCTTTGGTTTTGCTCTTGTGTGTTGGGTTGCAGATGTTTTATTGTATTAATAAAGAGATAACTTGGGGGCTGGTGAGGTGGCTCAGTGGGTAAAGAGCTTGCAGTTTGAGACTGGTGACGTCAGTCCGCAGTAAAAGTGACAGCTCTGGGTGCAAGGGCGTGCAGAAGAGGAGTCAGAGGATACTGTCAGGGAAAGCTATCGAAGAGACACTGCCATAGGGAAGGGCAGTGTGGCTTTCGACGGGTAGAGGGCTCGAGTCAGATGTGGCTTCCTTGGGAATGCCTTTCTGACTCCAGGTTAGGCCATAGCCTTCTGTGCTGCTCAACTCGGTACCACAAACTTGACCTTAAAGCCCAGAAAGACCCGGGCAGATCTGTCGAGGCCATCAAGGCATCCCTACACCTAAGCCTTAGGACAGACGACATACCCAACCAAGAAACATTGGCTAACTGAAGTAGGGAATGAGAAAAGTCTTAGAAGAGGTGTGGTGCGTTTCGTTTGGCCTAGAAGTCTGAGGCAGCCCCTCCAACATCCCTGGGTGACAATAGACCTCTTCCCTCTACCCTACACTCACTCATCCCCATCCATCCCCACCCATTTCCACTCCCACTCCCGACCCGGTCCCAGTTAGGGGCCAAGCAAACTAGGGCTTTAAGAGCCGTCAGAAGCCGAGGAGGACGATGATTGGAGGTTTATTCTAACGGGTTGAGGATGAGCTCATCCGTAGCCAATGGCCAGCAGGCACCCGGCTAGACGTCCCACCCCCTCCCCCAGGCACCTGCAGAAGGGTGGTAGGCACGGATCCTTGCGAAGGTGAAGGGACAGCATTAGCCCACAAACCCGGAGCTGACACGCGGACAGGTACAGTGTTTGCTCTTCTCTTCAGCCATCCTCCCCGGCGAGGGGGAGCCTTCCCCTCCCTGCCTCAGCCCAACCTCCTTGGACGTTGCCCGGATTGATGCACCTTGTGCGCCCGGGACGTGCTAGCTTGTCTTAGGCGTGCGGCTCGGAGAGCTGGCTGGACCCGAAACCCGCAGCCCTGCGCAGCAGGCGTTAGACACCCCGAGCTCAGGCCTCGAAGATACCTGTCCCGCTAGGCCTGGCAGAGCAGGGAAACCACCGTTCTCCATCCCCGGCCTCATCCTGGTTCAGGCTGCTTGAAGATGTGTTTGCTGCCCACCTCTCCCTTTATCCGTGTGATAAAAACTCCCTCCTAGTCATTCTCCAAGTACCTGAGACAGCAGAGGTGGCTGCCGGGCTACAGTGAGGGGCAGAGAAAGAGCCATCTTTCTCTGCCCCTTCCCTTCTGGCAGCTGCCACTCTAATACCTTGGGCCATTGGTGTCACACAATGCTTCAGGAGGGGTTGGTGTCAGGCAGGTCCCTGGGAGGGCGCACTGGCCCCCTGGTCTTCAGAGAGTCAGGAGGAAAAAGCCAGCGATTCACCCTGGCAGTCACTGAATTCCACCTTAACTGTCACTCAGTCATCTTATCTGCCCATGAGCTTTGATGAACTCTGTACTCCCTGCTGGGTGCTTGGGAGATGAGGGGACTCCTGACCTCAGGGGCAAAGCTAACAAAAAGCCTAGACATATGTTTTGTCTAGGAGAGATCCCACTGAGCTGAAGCCCAAGGCTGGATGAAATTCCACATGGAAAACGGTGTGTGTGTGTGTGTGTGTGTGTGTGTGTGTGTGTAAGAAGTGAAGTGGAGGACCAGTGGGAGAAGTTTTGCGCCAGTGTGTGCCTTCAGTATGCTTACTATGTGCAAGACACTGAGTGTGCTCTGTGGACGCCCCCTGAAGGCGGCTGTGGGCCACAGGCATCCCCGGCTTTCAGTGCTCCACACAGCATCCTGGGGAAGGACTTGAGGAACTGAATCTGAATGGAAAAGAAAAGAAAGGGCCCAGCTATGTTATTCTATCATGACCACGCCTGAGGTAGGACTCGGCTCAAGGAAGGCACCTTCCCAACGTTAGCTCGACTCCCTCCAGCCTCTGTATGCGGATACCAGTCTCTCCGATGTTTAGTGGAGGAAGCTGGAATCCAGGTAGGGGTGTGACTCCCAGCAAGTGCCTCCCTAATGCATTTGTTTCTTGCAGGTCACAGCTGCAGGGCCGCGATGAGCCTGGTAGCCTGTGAATGTCCACATGGCCCAGGTCCGGAGCCAGAGCCCTGTTCGCGAGCTCGGTCCCAGGCCTGCCTGTACCTGGAACAGATCCGTAACCGGGTAGCTGCAGGGACGCCTGACGTGACCAAGCGAGACTACCTGGTTGATGCAGCTACTCAGATCCACCTGGCCCTGGAGCGAGATGTCAGCGAGGATTATGAGGCGGCCTTCAACCACTACCAGAACGGTGTGGATGTGCTGCTCCGCGGCGTGCATGGTGAGGGCGGGGATGCGCGGGGACAGAGGTGGGCAGGGAAGGGCCAGTGAAGGGTCCTTTGTCTGTCCATACTAAGGGTTTGGGGCACTGTACTAACCCTGCCAGGCCTCCACGAAGGACAATAATGAGGACTTGAATTTATTAAGGCATTCTACATAACAGACCCCACTAGGCTTAACCTATAGTAACTGATTTGAGTTTCACATTAATAGACTTTTTAATTGCGTGTAGTTACAAATACACAAGAAATATTAGTACTATCATTATCTGAGATAGGTCTTTCACTATTACCCAGGCTGACCTTCCTATTTCAGCCTCCTGACTGCTCAGACTACAAATGTGTGCAACTCTGGGCAAGAACTAATTTTCATACTGAATTTTCCAGATGAAGAAAGTAAAGCACGGAGTGGTCAAAGAGCTTGCTCAACGGTCCACACAGGCTCCACAGCTACCAAGGGGTACATTGGGAGTTGGAATGTTTCAGCTCCTGTGGCTGTGTCCTTGGCCCGCTGCACTGGGCTGGGCAGTGGTTCTCTGAAAGCTTGCACTCCAGATGGCAGGAGAGGGCTCACTGTCAAGTGCATACGTAATTATAGTCCTGGGTGGGGAGAGCATGGAGGGGAAGAGGAAACCGAGGTCAGGTGGGCCTAGCACGGGACATTTTCTAGACGTGAGGACCAATGGGGCTGTTGAGGGACAGTATGTGTGCTGTCCGGTGGAGAGGCTGGCAAATGTTCCGAAGAGGGGGAGGGGGTCCAGGCTTATGGGGGGGTAAGGAGAGGGCTGATCAGGGCAGATTGAGGCTTTTCCGTGCTGAGGCCAGTTTCAGATGCTAGAGCCTTGTGGCCAGGCTGTGGTAACCACGGTCACAGCAACTCTCCATCAAAGAGACCCTACCATGCCTGGGCTACAGGAGTGCCAGGCACATGCCTCTTCCGTCTGATCTGGTCTCCATCCTGGCCTTTTCCATGACTGGCAGAGATAGTGGAAGCGCTGTATCCTGGAAGCTTCTCTCTCCTATTCTGAAGGAAAAGGACATGCAAATGTCCACCTCATTCCTTCCCAGGATGAGAACAGCTAGTGAGGTGGTGGGCACCAGCTGTATAGAGCAGTTGGCAGCCACTGCTCTCACCCCAGAGCAGGAGCCAGGGGATGAACCAGCTAAAAGTGTCAGGAAATAGGAGCCATTGGCTGTGAGAGGTGGAGACACCAGCAAAGCCCAGGACACAGGGCAGGGGTACAGTCCTGGTGACCAGAGATGGTGACCCCGTCCCCCACAGTTGACCCTAACAAAGAGAGACGCGAAGCTGTAAAGTTGAAAATTACCAAGTACCTACGGAGGGCAGAGGAGATCTTCAACTGCCACCTGCAGCGGACACTGGGCAGTGGTGCCAGCCCTGACACGGTGAGGAGACCCTCCCTGGATCCCTAAGGAAGAGAAGGAGGACTTGGGGAGAGACAGGCATTCCCCCACCCCCACCCCGTTCCCTTCCTGCTTCAGGGAAGACTGGGTAGTGGAGGGTGCGAGTCCAAGTGTGAGCCAGGGGTGCCCTCCCATCCTTCCTCTCTCTCTCCCACACCCTCGCACCTCATTCAGCCCCACAGAGCACTTGGCATGCGTGACACAGATGCCCACCCCAGTTTGCATGTGACTCTATGCCATTCTCACATACACTCAGTGCCTCTGGATTCTGTTTCTGTTGAGTGGACACACCATAAGGATTAGGAATGCACATGTACGTACACACATGCACACACACACACACACACACACACACGAATAACTATGCATTTGGTGCTCCTTCTGCTACTAACCCATTGACCAAACGCACTCTCCAGGCCACAGACATGCACACTCCTCAGCTCACTGCGTCCTGGAGCTTTTCCTTTCACAAAAGTTGTTTAAACTCTGAGACTGAGACCCAGGTGTTCCCACCCCAAACCCTGAGAGCCTTTTGTAGACAAGGCTTTTGAGAAGAGGCTTCTATGTCCCCAAGAAGCACTCCTAGCATGACAGGATCAGGGCTGAGCAAAAAGTCAGCCAGAGTGCCTTGAACCAGTGTGTCCCCAAACTCTAGGTCAAGAGCACTCCTCTGCTCAGTCTGTCCCTGGGAGGCAGGGTCTTCCTGGGCTCCAAGTCCTACCCAATGCAGTACTCTCCTGGCATCCAGACGCATCTGCCCACAGCCAAAGCTGAGGCAGCCACGGCTGAGGCCTTGTCTCCTTCCTCCGCAGGGCTTCAGCAGCCTGAGGCTCCGGCCCATCCGCACACTGAGCTCTGCTCTGGAGCAGCTGAGAGGATGCAGGGTGGTTGGGATCATTGAGAAGGTGAGCTAGCACCAAGTGTGGGAAGGAAATCAGGAGTGGTTGGGGAGGGAGTGGCAGGATGGGATGGAGGGCGGGGTAGGATGGAGGGCGGGGTAGGATGGAAGGTGTAGCAAGTTTTGTTGGACTATCTTTGGATCGCCCATCCCCAAGTAATGACACAGACTTATTAATTAGGAAAGCTTGGCCTTAGCTTAGGCTTGTTCCCAACTAGCTCTTATAACATTCTGCCCTGTGTGTGTGTGTGTGTGTGTGTGTGT
>JAQHUG010000081.1:6329379-6356076 GCA_028555095.1 Dicrostonyx torquatus
TTTTCGAGACAGGGTTTCTCTGTAGCTTTGGAGCCTGTCCTGGAACTAGCTCTTGTAGACCAGGCTGGTCTCGAACTCACAGAGATCCGTCTGCCTCTGCCTCCCGAGTGCTGGGATTAAAGGCGTGCGCCACCACAATTATCTTAAAGGAAACAAAGTGAAGTTTTGTTTCAAGGAAGTTTTGAAACAAGGAAGTCAGGTGCTGGGTATTCTGTCCCCGAGCCGCTTATCAGAGGAAGGGGATTTTTTTTTTTTTTATTTATTTGGTTGTATCGATGGGAAATGCTTGCTCTGCTAGGAAGACACGGAAAGAGAAGGGAGTTTAAAACAAGAAAGAAAGTAGGTAGAGGAAGGAAAAGAAACTAATCCACCACTGTAATAACTTCAAGATAATTGCTGTTAACTTTTAAGTCTAACTCCTTCTGTAAAATGGGTTTTAATGTGTTTTAAATACAGAGGTTTTTGACACATGGGTACTCTTTTAATTTCTGGCTCCCATCCTTGGCTGGGTTTCAGGCTGTAAATCAGAGGGCTTGACTAAGGAGGAGGTGGCGGGGAATCCCACTTGGGGAATCATCAGGGGTGCCAGTACTTGTGGGAAACTTTTTTTAAATGACCCCAGCTTTTACTGCCTCTCCAGATATTGCACAAGTTTGTTCAGGGAGCCAAGGCCCGCCTGGTTTAAGTTTCTAGCCATGAGGGAGACCTCTTGTGGTCAAAAGTAGTACTGTGCCCTGATGTAGGAAGGAGGTAGTGCTGTTCACACAGCCCCTGCTTTCTCTTTATTAATGATGGAAAAACTAAGGCCCAGCGTGGCAGGCACTCATTTTAGGGTCAGCCTGTTTGTATTCAAATTCTGATGCTACCACTTCTTAGCAGGAGGGTTGTGAGTCATTTCACTTGTCAGAACCCCAATTTCATCAATAAAGTGGCTCACTCCCACCTGGTCAGGAGAACACAATTAAATAAGCTATGCAAAGTCCTTAGCACAGAGTAAATGCCTTATAGCCAATGTTTCTTTCTTATACAATGACATGGGTAATTACCATGAATCTATACTTGGATTCTCTGCTTTTATCAACCAGCACAATGATGCTATAAAGTACGAACTGCCGTGATCCCATTTTTAGGGCACTTAGGGAAATGGCTCAATTGATGGAATAATTCCTGTGAAAACATGAGGACCTGAGTTTAATTCCCAGAAATCACATAAAAAAGCTGGGCATGGTGGGGCACATGTCTGTAACCGCAATACAGAGGAGGTAGACAGGCAGATCCCTGGAGCTTGCTAGTCAGCCAACCTAGCTGAATAGGTGAACGCCAAGCTCAGTGAGAGACTCTGCCTCAAAAGATAAGATAGAGAAGGGCTGGAGAGATGGCGCAGAAGTTAAGAGCACTGCTTATTCTTTCAGAGGTCCTGAGTTCAATTCCCAGCAACCACATTGTGGTCCACAACCATCTGTAATGAGTTCTGGTGCCCTCTTCGGGCATGTAGGCACACATGCAGATAGAACACTGTATACATAATAATAATAAAAAGAACTAAGATGGGGCCTGGAGAGATGACTCAGTGGTTAAGAGCTCTTCCAGAGGACCTGAGTTCAAGTCCTACCACCCACATGGCAGCTCATAACTGTCTGTAATGCCAGTTCCAGGGGACCCAACACCCATGGCAAAACACCAATGCACATAAAATAAAATCTTAGCAAAATTAAGAGAAAAAAATTGCTGGGCAGTGGTGGCACACACCTTTAATCCCAGCACTCAGGAGGCAGAGGCAGGCGAATCTCTGTGAGTTCGAGACCAGCCTGGTCTACAGAGCTAGTTCCAGAACAGGTTCCAAAGCCACAAAGAAACCATGTCTCAAAAAACAAAAACAAAAAACCAAGATGGAGAACAATTAAGGAAGACACCCAGATTCAGAGAAGCTATGTGGTTTGGCAAGTGTGTCATATTCTCATAGCATTCAGTGATAATAAACAGTGATATAGTGGGTTTATAATTCCTCTTTGATCAGTTTATTTAAAGTCAGTTAGTTTATTTGCCCAACTTCTAAAACTGGGGCCCTGAGCTAGGGGATCTAAGAGCTCTTGAATAGCATGGATGAGGCTCTAGGTTCAACCCCCAGTACCATAAAAAAACAATCCAGGCTTCTTTCCCCTCCCCAATCCCTAGGCTATAGCTTCCACCACTGTCTAGCAGTGTGGGCCCAGCTTCCCACTCCGGCCAGCCTGTCTGGTCAAGTAGTCACATCAGAGTGCTGTCTGGCTGTCCTCGTTCTTTGCTCTGCCACAGCCATATGGCCGCTCCTTTCCTCTCCTACAGCTGGGTGCACCCTTGCCTGCCCAGGAGATGATTCAAGGGCACAACTCCAAACAAGGCTCAGTGGTGGGTGGACCACTGCCTCTCAACAAAGCCACCCTGAGGAGACAGCCAAAGGGCAGCCTCAGGTGGTTGGTGTGCACAGTCACGCTTTATTTATTTAGAGGAAGGGAAGCAAGACAGAGAGGTTCCTGGTCTGTTGTGCCTGCCTCCATCAGTCCACCTTATCTCAAGCCTGCCTCCATCAGTCTACCCTATCTCGAGCCTGCCTCCATCAGTCTACCTGATCTGAAACCACATTCTTAAGAGCCTCAGCTCCTTTGCTTGCTTGGGGTTTTATTTGTTTGTTTGTTTTTCAAGACAGGGCTTTTCAAGACAGCTAGCTGTCCTAGAATTCTCTCTGTAGATCAGACTGACCTCGAACTAAAGAAATTCTCTTGCCTCTGCCTCCAAGTGTTGGGATTAAAGGTGGGCGCCACCGCCGCCTGACTGGTTTGGGTTTGAGACAAGGGCTCACTGGCTGGCCTTGGATTCACAGAAGTCTGTGTGTCCCTGCCTTTCTCGGGTCTCTGCTGGTATTTAAAGGTGTGGACCACCACGCCTCGCCTAGCTTCACTTGTAAGCAAAGCTCAGGAGAACTGACTAGCCATTAGGTCCTTCAGCCATGCCACCTTCAGTCCCTGCCAGGATGCTGGACTCTGGCCAAAGCCTGCAGTGGGGGATTGACTCTGGCTGTCCTTGGGCCACACAGGGCCTAGCTAGTGTGGGTAGGTGGGGGTGGAGTGTCCTCATGAGGGTTCTGGCACACACAACAGAGGGCTGTACTTACATCACTTGCTGTCATACATGAAGTGCCTACTTCATCCTTCCATTGTAGAACTGTGGGAACCCCAAGTTGGAGAGGATGGTCCCTGTCCTTGTGGAGCTTACAACCAGGGGGGGGACAGAGAAAGCTCCCATGAGGATAAGCCCAGAAATCATTCAAGATAGGGTAGGCGTCCCAGATGCTGGAGGGAAAAGCACCAGAGATCTATGAAACTTTGGGCAGAATAAGGATAGGTCACTAGGACAGAATGGATGTCAGCCTCAGGGCATGGAAAGCCCAAGAATTAACAATACCTGACCAGTGCCTCCTTTGGCAGGTGCAGTTGGTTGAGGACCCAGCAACGGGAGGAACCTTCATTCTGAAGGCAGGTGTTGCCCAGCTGCTGCCACGTGGCAACTCCTCTTGGAACTGTCACGGAGCTCTTGAGACCACTGCCCACCCTTTTCCCAGAACACACAGATGAGGCCCATGCTCCCTCCAAAGCCAAGGCTGCTTGTTCTTCTGAGCAGTGCCCAAGGCTTTGCCTCTAAGCTGACACACATGCACACTATCTCATCCTCAGACATTAGACTCTGTGGGGCTATGGGGGTGGGGGCTGGGCCAGGGACTGGGAGAAGCAGTTGTTGCTCTGTCTGGCTCCCAATTCAGATCCTAGTGTCCTGAAGCCAGAGTATGGGCGCTGTCAGCTCATGGACATACCCTGTCCCCTCCCCAGAGCCTTCCCAGGTGCCACGTGGTGAGCCGGGAGCGGCTGACTATCATCCCACATGGCGTCCCCTACATGACGAAACTGCTGCGCTACTTTGTGAGCGAGGACTCTATCTTCTTGCATCTGGAGCATGTGCAAGGTGAGGGGACCCGTGGGGGCCCCGTCAACTCCTGAGCATTGGAGCATTTCTGTTTTCCACACCCCAGAAAAGGATGCTGAGCCCCGAAGAGGAGTGCAGATTGCTCCAGAGCACAGGCAGGGAACCGGGTCTTTCTGAAGGCTGAGGGCAGGGCCAAGCTATTGTGAACCTGTTGTGGTGCTGAGGGATGTCCCCACCCTAGGCAGGGGACAAGGGCATTTATTCAGCTGGCTGTCTTGTTACCATTTCTTGGCTCTTTGCACTTTCCCAGCCACTGTCTGTCCCCACAGAGCGACTGGGAACTAAAACTGTCAAGACAGGAACAGAGCCGTGTGGCCAATATTTAGTGACTTTAAAATGTGCGGCACATCCTTGGGTCATGGCATAGTCACTGTAAATCCATGTTTGCCTCTTCACCCTTTGGTGACACCACTCTCCCTAAAACAAAAGAGAAAGTCTGAACACTGGCGCTCAAGCTGGTGCTCCTCTCAGAACAAATTCCCTAGCAGTCGGGGTGTGGGCTATGAAGTTGAGCTCCCTGGAAGTGGGTCATAGCAGGGGAGTGGGTGTCCTATGTCACAAGGTGGAAGAGTAAGGAGATGAGAAACGGGCATGCTGACATGGCGGGTGGTTGGGCCTGGACCTAGTGTCCACACTTCTCCATCCCTGTTTGGCCCAGGAGGCACGCTGTGGTCACATCTACTCTCCCAGGCCCACTTTAATTATTCTGGGCTCAAGTCTGGCTCTGCTCAGGAGAAGTCAAAAGTCCAGCTCAACACCCGCCTCTGCCTCATGACCCCAGCAAAGCTCCCGCCAGACCACACTTTGGGGCAGGACAGAATCCCAATGGAGCCTCCATGGACTTCTCAGAGCCTTCCTCCAGTCAATGAGATCCCATCCCTCCAGCCTCAGAAAGAGGCTGACAGTGAACCTTCAACCAGGACCGGTCCTTTCTGCTCTTCGGACTTCACAGAAGCTCCATGTGGCCACTCACGCAGCCAAGTCAGGCGAGCCGGCCAGAGTTTGAACACTGCACCCAGTCGGAGGCTCAACTGGGTACAGGAAGGGGCTGACCGAGTGCTAGGGGTCTATGGCCGAGGCAGAGGCCAGAACCCCCCATCAGCAAACAGGGCCAGCCTGGGGTGTGGACGAGCAGTCTGGAGCTCAAGGGAGGAGCAGGTGAGGCAGTGGGCAGCCGAGATGCTCGTGGCGTTGGAGGCACTCCATGAGCAGGGGGTGCTGTGCCGGGACCTTAACCCACAGAACCTGCTTCTGGATCAGGCAGGTAGGAGCCCTAGCCCCTCTGCTCCAAGTCCACTCCTCGGGTGGGAGCCCAGAGTCAACAGGACCCCCAAGGTTATAAGGCTACATATTGTCCCTCCCTACTCCCCTTCCTCCATCTGGCCCCTTATGAGGACCCGAGCCTGGGGTTGTAGTTCCTTAGGGGAGACTCCACTTGGGATGACCTTCAACCCCTAACATGACTGTATTGGGGGCAGCCTTGGGACCGCTTAGGGATCCCAGCTGCTCAGTGATGCTACTTTCAACCTTTGCCCCATCATTCCTCCCTACGCACCCTGGACAAGGTCACATCCGACTCACATATTTTGGCCAGTGGTCAGAAGTGGAGCCCCGGTGCAGCCAGGAGGCTGCAGACGGCCTGTACAGTGCTCCAGGCAAGAAGGGAGTTGGGGGAGGTTTTTAGATCTTGGGTGCTTTTTGTGTGGGTTAAAGACAGGGGAAGGGCAGTGGGTACCAGAATGCCAACAGAAAGGGCCACCTTACATGTTCTTGTTCTCGCAGAGGTCGGGGGGATTTCTGAGCTGACCGAAGCCTGTGACTGGTGGAGCTATGGGTCACTTCTGTATGAACTGCTCACGGGAACGGTGAGTAGCTGGGCTGGGTATAGAGCCCTGGTGGGGACCACAGAGGAAAGGACTAGCAAAGGCTTCTTAGCCAGCCAGGGTCAAAACAAAGGCTGCCTGGTTCTCCATGCCTGACTTTTGGGCTGGACGTCCTTCTACCTACCAGACCACCAGCAATAGAGGAACTCCCACCAGGCTGTCAGAACACACGAGGGACTATTGTTAATACGACAGTCAATTTCTATGAATTACATGACCTGGGATAGCAGAGGTTAGGGAAGAGCATGCCTGACTTGAGGGTCGGAGAAGCCGCAACCCCTCCCCAGAAGGCTTCTGGATCGGTCCTAAATCTCCTCCTATTGTTCACCCCACTCACCCTCCAAGGCTGTGATCCCTAGACCTGGAAGGTGGAGGAAGGTTCTCATATCCAAGCCAGCCTGGTCAAGCAAGCCCACTTGTGGGCTGGGGAGGTGGCTCAGTGGTCCAGGATGAAGACTTGAGTTTGGTTCCCCAGCAACATGTGAAAGTCAAGTTGAGTTCAGTGAGACCCTGTCTTTTAAAAAAAGAAAGAAAGAAAGAAAAGATAGAGAGCAATAGAGGAAAGACATCTATCTCCAGCCTCTGGTCTCCACATGTACACAGGAGAGAGAGAGAGAGAACCACTTGATAAGACTTTTTGCCCTCTTTACTCCTCTCAGATGGGCCCAGAACTACATCTAGGGCCAATTAGGCTGGGAACAAGGGAGAGGACAGACTACATTTGAGCAGGAAACAGTTTGTGTGGCACCAGCAAACTACTGTGTGACCCAGAGGCCAGACCTCCCATGCTCAGGGGCTCTGAGCACCTTTATACAAATACCCTTAGGCCCCGCATGGCTCCCCCGCCTCTCTTCCTGCTGCTCATCCTTACCTCACATACTTCTTCTCTCCACATTCCTGCCTTGCTCTCAGTGGCTGCGAGCTAGGCCTGCCATCTCACATGTAACTCATGGAACCTTTTTTTCTGTAAGGAAAGAAGTTCTAGGGCTGTTCCCAGTAGTGTCCACCCTAAAGACAATGGAGAGAATGCTTCCAACAAGCTGCAGGTTCAAGCCCCAATGCTAACCCTAGACCCCTTTCCTGAAGCAGTTTCTTGTCTTTAGTGTCAAGGGTCTAGCTCCGTGTCTGGGTCCTCAGTAGATCCTAGCAAAAGGCAACTACCAACATCATCTTACCCCTGCAATGTCCCATGGGAGTGGGCCAAGTCCTGGCTGCCACTAGGGTGTAAGCTTCCCCAAAGTGGCCTCTTCAGTGCCTCTCCTTGTGTCCCCCTTCTCTCCAGGCACTGTCCCAGAGCCACCCCTCAGGATTCCAGGCCCACACCCAACTTCAGCTGCCCGAGTGGCTCAGTCGCCCAGCAGCCTCTCTGCTGACTGAGGTGAGGTATTGGCTGGCTTATTGGTATGTGGGCGGGGGGTGGGGGGTGGGGGTGGGAGGAACCACCTGTCCAATGTAAGCTGGAAAGCACCATGTGCTAGCTACCACCAGCATCATAGGGAAGGGTTCACTGACTGGGTTAGCAGGGAATGAGCACCCTGAGGGTTGGTGATAGGAGTTCCAGGAGGTAGGTGCCTACCTGGGAAAAGGATGCAGACCGCTGATTCTTTCTCCATAGCTGTTGCAGTTCGATCCCCAGCGGCGCCTAGGTGCTGGAGGTGGTGGAGCCAGCAAACTCAAGTCCCACCCCTTTTTCAGTACTATCCAATGGAGCCGACTAGTGGGGTAAGGGGTGGGTAAGTGGACGAAGAAGATCGTCTTGACTGTCGGCCACCTGGCTGGTCCTTAGTCAGTGGACTTCGGGGGGGGGACGAAGGTGGGGCGGTAGCCGCTTTACCTGCCCAGAACCTGCTTGGGCCTCAGACTGGTGACTGCTTCTGTCCTAAAGTCAGCCCCTGTAACTGTTGGGGCAGGCAGTGAGGTGCGCCCTGCGGAGCAGCCTCCACCCATCAGCAACACATGCCTGTTGGACACACACCTTGGACCCTTGGCTGGGACCTCTCATGTTAAAGGCTGCCTTCTGTTGCTCTAGCTCCGAATGTCTCAACACCTGCTAAGCCGACTGACAAACCTGGTGACACTGCCACGTTGTACACCACTTAAGACATCTCAGGACACTGATCCTATGGCTCAGTAGACCCAATCCAAGACTGTCCTGGGTCCATTTTCGCAGGCTGCTTCTACCAGATTTTCGTTCCCACAGGGGTTGGGGCACTCGGAAGTAGGTTATTCTGTAGAGCTAAGTGGGGAGAGGTGGGGAAGTAAGGCCCACTGACTATGGACTCAACTAAGGGGAAGAGACGTCAGCAGGGTTAAGAGTGGGTAGGAATGCACTTTTAGCACTCAGACTTTGTTTGCAAACAGAATAAAGAGGTTTATTCTCTGGCTGGCTCTCCTGTGTCAGAAGGGTCTGCCCTCAGGGCCACTGGCAGTCTTTTCTCAGGTTGGTTGTTTCCATTCTGCATTTTGGTATGAACTTTATTTAATCCACTGTCCACTTTTAGAATGAGACACCACAGATCATACAGACCAATTTTACCCAATGCTTTAAGTCCGGTATTGCTGGTTTCTGAAGAACCAGGTAAGTGGGTATCTGCAGACAGTCCTTTCCCTAGGTTTGAGAACTTGCCTCAGGACAACCCAGTCGCTGAGGTGTGGCACATGCAATAAAATTTCACTTGACCTGTCTCCAGATCCCTCCGGTATTACAACACAGGTAGCATCTGGTATAGTTCACCAATCCGGCAACTCACCAAACACTTGTGTATGTGTGTGTGGGAAGGGGTAGCATCAAGATGAGACACCCAATATTCCTGTTTCTGAGTCTGGAGCAGAGGACAAGGAAAGCGCAGCTCCTCCATGGCTGGAATCCCAGCAGCCCCTGGGGCTAGTCCACTCTCTAATAAAGCCTTCCCTTTTGGTGGCATCTTTGCCTCGTTACTGCAAGGAAGCAGCCCCTGCTCTTCCAAAACAGGCTCAGGAAAGGGAGGAAAGGGAAGAGACGCCCTAGATCATGGTGCCTGAGGAAAATACTACCTTAAGATCCACAGTGAGCCCATGGAAGATCCTCCTGAGAAAACAGAGGTTCTGGAGAGGTTAACTTAGAACCAACCACTAGAGCTGGCTCATAAGTGTAGGCTCCTGTGGTAGACCATGCAAGACAACTTCTGCCACTGCTTTATGAAGTACAAGCCACTTACCTACGAATGGCACTCTGCTGAGCCATCAGTTTGGAACACCTAGGTCCCAGTTCTGACAGCAGCTACTCCAGAGTTGCTGGAAACATTGTATCTGGTAGCACGTCTAAGCACTACACTTGATACACAACTCACTGAACCCACCTACCAGCTTCAATTGCTCAAGGACTCCACCTCCTCCTGCGAGAGGTCTCCTCAGGAGGGCCTCACTGCAAGCAGGATCAACAGATGGGTTGAAGGCTATCCTCCATCATACCCATTATCCCTTGTGGTCACCCTAGGAAGTGACCCTGTCCTGTCCCCTCACATACTACTGCTCCTAGGTGACCTCTGTTTATTCTGACCACATCTTGGTACACATGTGACAACTAAGTCCAAGTGAAACCAGATGTCCCTCCATCTCAGAAATAACACAGTTATAATACTGTTCCCCGGTGTTTTAAAGGGCTTCACATTGGTAAGAGCTACCACATCTCTTCAAGAGTTGGCTTGTCACAACCGTAGGGCTCCCCGAAAGGAACCCAGGGTACTAAGTGGTTTGTAGGTGCCCTGGCTGGCAGTTAAATTAGCATAGCCATAACATGTCTGAAGTATAGGATGGGGGCCTCAGGACACCACAAGATAGCAACTCAAGATGAAGTACTTTTCAATGATAGACACCAGGGGCTGTACAACCTCAAGGGCCAAAAGGAGCACATTTTTGAGAACATTTGCCCTTTAATTTTCATTCAAAATCAGCCTCTTTAAATATTTTAGTTACAAGTTCTGGATGGTGAAGATGTAGTAGCAGACGCCGCAGGCACTCAATACTGGCCTCTCCCCCTCCCCCAGCTTGTCCTGGATGACAGGAAAAAAGGGCATTTAACACTATGGCCCCGTGTCAACTGTCAGCAGCCTCAGGCCTCAGTGCAGAGGACACAAGGCCTAGGAGCTTCCATTCCTAGTCACTAGTTTCCCATGCTTCAAGAAATTCCAGTGATTGTGCTGGCACCCAAAGGGCAGGGCCTTAGAGATGACATCAGCCCTTCCATCACTCTGGACTGACCACAGTCTATCTCCTCCCCTGTATCTGTGTCCTGCTAGGTAGGGGTGCCAATACCTTGCTCCCCACAAGCCACACCCAGAAAGGGAGAGAAGAGCCCCTTCCCATCACATGCTGATACCACCTTGAATTTGAGAACTCTAGCCAACCTGATCTGGTCAGAGCCAGTCCCTTCAGCAGGCTCTTCACTCACTCACTGTCATGATGTACTGAAAATCTGCTCTCAATGCAAACAATGTCCTAGAATGATCCC
The DNA here is from genome assembly GCA_028555095.1 of Dicrostonyx torquatus. NCBI lineage: Eukaryota > Metazoa > Chordata > Mammalia > Rodentia > Cricetidae > Dicrostonyx > Dicrostonyx torquatus. The sequence continues at coordinate 6,339,769 of JAQHUG010000081.1, forward strand.
CAGAACCCTAGGAAGGGTTGGTATGACCATAATTGTATGTGATTACACCAAAATGAATCTTCCCAGTGTGAGCTTACAATGAAGCCTGTGAGGCAAGTCAGGGTTCTACTCCCATCTGGGATTATAAAAGGTAACCTCAGGAGACTCCGCACCACGCTGCCTATCCCTAAGGCCCCCGGCCTGGGCTTCCTGGAGAGGTAGAGAGGCACCATGAAGCCGCTGACAGCTCAGAATGGTGGTGCATTAAGAAGCAAAGCAGCGCCTCTTTGCCTGTGTCCGATACCTCCACACAGGTGGCATCAGCTGAGAATATGCACAGCTGGGACAGAGGCTTAGAGCCTGGGAGGCAGAGCACCCCCTAGGCATCTCTGGAGAACACTTTCCAAAGACAAACTTGGTTACATGGTCCCTGGTGGCATCCCTGTAGTATACTGTTCCTGGGGAGAAACAAAACTGTCTTTGCAGAGGGCTGGAAGAAAGGTGGGATATCTATGGGCATCCATTATGGCTCTCACTCTCTCTCTCAAGCTCAAGACATCAGAAGGCAAGAGAAGGACACAGAGAGAGAGAGGAAGAGTCTAGAAGGAACTCGAAGGAAAGACCTGTGAAAGCTGGTTATATAGTGCCCTGGCTTCCTTGCTTGAGGCCAACAGTATGGTGCCTGCCTGTCGTCAGGCGAACTCTGGGACTGATGAGGGGACAGGGAGAAGACTGTGTTCAGTTCCTGCATGATCAATAGGTAGGGGGCATGGCTTCCTCCTAAAGGTCTAGGAGGAGGACTCTTGGATCTTCTACTGCTGCCTTGATTTTTCGGAGGAAGGTCACAGCCTCTCTGCCATCAATCAACCGGTGGTCATAGGTCAGGGCTACATACATCATAGGTCGCACTTCCACCTACAGAGAGGAGAGCAACAGGTTTGTATCCAGCAGATCAGAGAAAGCTCTGCTGAGGGAAGGGGTGAGAGAACAAAGCCCATACTAGCATTCCCAGTTCCAAGTCTTTCCTACAGTGATGCCTTGGGGTTACGTAGGTTTATTCTGAAGACCAAGCTAATCTTTAGTGCAAACCTCTGGGACTCAGAAGCAAGGTCCAAACAAGGAAGCAAGTCCCTCAAGCCACCTTAAAAAAAAAATATGCAACACCACATTCTACCGGCTAATCTGTTCCCTAAAGGAAGGTTTTCTCTTCGGTTGTAGCTGCCTGTAGGAGATATTCTGAAGTTGCAATCTTTTTGTTTGTTTGTTTTTTGCTTTTTGTTTTTCGAGACAGGGTTTCTTAGTAGCTATGGAGTTAGTCCTCGAACTCAGAGATTCGCCTGCCTCTGTCTCATGAGTGCTGGGATTAAAGGGTGCACCCAGCGGTTACAATGTTAACAATCTTTGTTAATGTTTGTTTTGGTTTTTCGAGACAGTTTCTCTGTAGCTTTGGAGTCTGTCCTGGAACTAGCTCTTGTAGACCAGGCTGGTCTCGAACTCACAAAGATCCTCCTGCCTCTGCCTCCCAAATGCTGGGATTAAAGGCGTGTGCCACCGCCTGCTATTGCTATTGTTTGTTTTTCAAGACAGGGTTTCTTCTGTGTAGATATCCACCCCCACCACCGTCCTTGAACTCCCTCAGTGGACCAGGCTGGCCTTGAACTCAGAGCCTGTCTCTGCCTCCTGACTGCTGGGATTTAAAGGCATGTGGCACCATTGACGGGCTGAAATTACAAACTTTATTACTATTATTTTTTTTTCAATGATGTGGATCCAACACTAGGCCTTGAGTATGCTAAGCAAGCATCCTACTACTGAGAAACATCCCCAACCTTTTGAAGTTACAATTTAAAGAGGAAAAATGTATGCTGCTTTTTGTTTGTTTGTTGTTTTTTGTTTTTTACAACTGGTTAAATGTAGCACAGGCTGTTCTCAAACTCAGTGTAAAATTAAGGATGACACTACAATCTTGGGTCTCTGGCTCCACTTCCCAAACGCCGTAACTTCAAGCATGTACTATCACGCCTGGTGTATCAAACTAGGGGCTCTGAACATGCTAGACAAACACTTTACCACTAGTTTATATCCATATTCTGAGTTCAAATTTCCTGCTATCTGCCAGGTGTGGTGGCGCGTACCTTTAACCCCAGCACTCAGGAGGTAGAGACAAGATCTCTAAATTCAAGGCCAGCCTGGTCTACACAAAGAGTTCCAGGACAGACTGGGTTACACAGAGAAACCCTGTCTTGCAAATCCATAAATAAAACAAGAATCTCTTATGTATAAAGTTCGGTGTGTAACTGTTTTGCAGAAAGAAGACCCACGGTTTTTGGATGTACAAGGACTTTGTGGCCCACACACGTTCCAGACACAGCAGTCTCAGAAATCTTTTTGTTTTTAAACTAACTTATCTTCCAATGGCTAACTCAAGCTCTTTGGCCTCAATCCTTGACCTCCCAGAAAAGTTCTAAGTTTCTCACACAATTCTATAGCTCATAGACTGCAGTGCATTGTGCTGTTTCCCAGGGTCTCCCAGTCTATCCATGCCTGACTCCCTGGGGCACTCTGACAATGAAGCATGTCAACAAGTCCCAGAGGCCTGGGTAGAAGTAGTTAGCTCAGTAGTTCCCAGACTTTTTTAACATACCAGAACTGTCTACACGTCTGCTTCTGTAGTTAATTTGCTTTTTTTAAAAAAAAAAATTATTTTAATGTGTATGACCATTTTGTCTACAGGCATGCATGTGTACCAAAATTTTTTTAAAAAAATTATTTTAATGTGTATGACCATTTTGTCTACAAGCATGCATGGGGTTAAAGGTATGCGCCACCACATGAAGAGGACAGAAGAGAGTGCCTGATCCCTCAGAACTGGAATTACTGATGGCTAATGCTGAAAACTGAACCCAGGTTCTCTGCCAAGAGCAGAGCAGCGAATATTCTTAACTGCTGATTCATCTTTCTAGCCCAGCGCTTGCTTTTTTAACAAGTTCCCAGATGACGCTGACATCCATAGATCACAGTTTGAGAAGCAGTGTCTTAGCTATCATTTAGTAATTAAAGAAATGGAACTTAAGCCTGAAATTACAGTGAATGCTTTATAATAAGGATTTGGTTAAAGAATTAAAAAAAAAAATTGAAGATAATGGTTCTTACCTTGCCTCCCACAGCCACAGGCCTGTCAAAGATGCCATGCATGCCCAGAATGGCAGACTGAGGGGGGTTGATAATGGGTGTTCCAAACAGTGACCCAAAAACTCCTCCATTGCTAATGGTAAAAGTACCACCATCCATATCTTCAATGGCAAGTTCATTCTTTCGGGCCTAAAAACAAGTTTCATAATTGAAGCATTAAGTCAAACAAGATTTCTTCACTCCAAAAAAGCAAACCTAGAAAACTCTTATCTGAGCTCAGTAGTACAAACCCTGGCCAACAAGACAGGCATTCAGCTAAGGGAGCTGTGAGAAGAAGCAGGATTCTACAACCAACATTTCTTCCCAGCAGATCTGACTGCTGAAGTTTCTATCATCTGAGCATGGAAGGCTCTGGCAGATGCCTCTCCTGGACTCACATGGCCTCGGCTTTTCTACATTGCTATGCATCCTTTGATTCCAGATGCCTGAGCAATGACAACGCCTGTGCAGGCTGTGTTCCCTCAACTGCTCAGCAGCTCATCCACATACTCTGCCTACCGTACCTTCTCTCCTAGTTCACTGATGGTCCGTTCAATATCTGCATAGTTCATAGTTTCTACATTCCTAATGACAGGAACCACGAGACCCTGGAATGAAAAAGTTGCTTTCAGTTGCAAAATAATAATATTATAGTTATAACTTCCTTGATTTAACTCACAGGTCTCCCTAACCATAAATACCCTAGACTCACTAGAATTAAAAAGACTAACATGAAGATAAAGGAATGTGGTATGATGTAAAAAAAAAAAAATTACTTTTATTAATGACCCCCTTATAGAATTGTAGAAATGACCCCTTCCATGTGCTCTACTTTTTAATAAAAATAAGGTGAGATCTGTAGTGGTTTAAGTGAGAATGGACCCCATGAGACATATGTCTGAATACTTGGTCTGAAGTTGGTGGAACTGTTTAGGAAGATTAGGAGGTGTGTCATTGTAGGCAGGCTTTGAGATTTCCAAAACCGGTGTCCCCAGTTACCTAGCTCTCTCTGCTTTGCTGACTGTGTCTCAGCATGCTGAGCTCTCAGCTACTGCTCCAGCAGCATGTCTGCTGCCACACTCCCTGTCATGAAGGCAGTGGACTCTGACCCCTCTGAAACTGAAGCCCACCCAATGAACTCTTTCTTTTCTAAGTTACCTTGGTTGTGCCATTATCATAGCAATAGAAAAATAACTAAGACATGATCTAAGCAAGCACTCCCAATTCTTGCCCCAACGTACCCTTGGCGTAGCAACAGCAACACTGATGTCAATATAATCTCTATACACCACTTCTTTGGTTGCATCATCAATCACTATGAAAGAGAAACACATGTTGCATACAACCCTTTTGGCCAAGACTAATGAGTTAACAGAGTGAAAATTTTCAGTGGCCAACGCAGTGTGGACTGACTAAACAGGAAAATAACTACATTACAAGCAACTGACACTGTCCTTGCTCCCATCCCAATTTATGACAGTTATTTCCCAAGCTCTGAATGAGCCTGCACTAGGAGCAGCTGTTCTTTCACAGCTCACAGAAAGTTCCCACAGTGAATGCACATTAACTTCTTATCTACGCAAGCCTTCTCTGAGCAGGGAATAGCTAGTTATTGAGTGTTCTGTAGAAAGGCAAAGGAAGGTGGAGGATGCTGCCCAGTCTGCTTCCTCAGCAAGACAAGGGAATCCTCTCTCTAGAGATCCAGGTAGATGTGGAGGTGGCTTGGCTTTTAAAAACGCCATCTTGAAATAGCAAGCCACCTGATGAAAATTGTAGCCACATACGTGATAGCTATAAAGTGACAGTTATATAAGTGATAGCTAATAAAATCAGGGCTTGGGAATCTTCCAAAGAGTCTACACTGTCAGAATGCACGGAAAACGGATGAGAATGCTGAGAAGCCTGCAAGCAAAGACAGCCTCTGACTTAGCTAGAGCACAGCACTCAAAGGGGGAGAGACTAGGGATTTTATGTTGAAGACTACAAGTGTCAATGTCCCCTTTCCTATCTTCCAAGGAACACAGAAAGAAGTGCCTTAACAGGAGAGTACTATGAGCTAGAGCAGTGCTTCAATGATGAGACTGAAAAGGAAAGAAATGAGGACCAAGCCCAAGCTTCCCAATGAGGCCCCTAATGCGAGATCAAAGGTCACCCTCTAGGGTGAGCCTATGCCAAAAGGGGAAGTCAAGCCCCAAGTGAAGCAGCTAGAACTTGGGATTCCCCGTGATAACAAGCAGCCTGGAAAGCTTGGCTGACCCTGAGTAGTCTACTGCCAGAGCGACTGCCAAGCAACCCAGTAGGGGAAACCTCTCTGCCCACTTGGTGGGGAGATAGTAATCATGAGAGTATTGGAAAAGGAGAATGGAAAAATTCACTTAGGGAAGGCAGTTATGTTTCCACAATTTTGAAACAAGAAGCCTTGGTCAAGACCCCTAAATGTTGACAGCAGGTCTATATTCATAAACAGCTCTAAACACCTCTGCCACACTGGTCTTAAGAAACTCACCTGCATTTACAACAGGCTGCTCCTGCAAGGCAAAGGCCGAGGCCTTTACAAATGCTGACATGAAGCCGAGTTTGAGATTATGTTTCTTCAGGAAAGCATCTTTGTGCCGAGCTCTCATCTCTTGGATGTTACTGTAAATACATGATACAAAAAAATTCCCAATGAAGCTCTGGTGTGTGTGTGCACATGTGCATATTGCCAGAGGCTGCTGAGTCAAAGACCTCTGAGCCATGCTGGCAAGTGTTGCACTTCTGAGATATGCCCCTCACCCTTTTAAAATTTCAACACTGGTGTCATGAAATTGCACAGGCTAGCCATAAACATGCAATTCTCCTAAGTCAATCATCTGAGGAGCTGGCCTGTACTACCTACCAAGGTGGCTAAAGCCCAATTTTGGACTTTCATAGGTTTTACCCATGTATACAACTGGATGAGCTTTCCCTTTAGTCTGTACTATCTAAGTTCAAGTTTTGAAACATTTACTAGCGGTCAATGTAATAACCTGCTCTATCACAAAAACACTGACCTAGAAGAATCAGTGCCAACCTATCTTTAAGGGGATCCTTTTTTGTTCTGGAAGTCACAGATTTCAGTGTCAGATACATGAACAAAAGAGCACACCGAATATCAACATCCTTTCCCTGAATGAAAAAGTATTTCTGGCTACACTAAAATCATGAATTATCCACTGGAAACAAATTAAGTTTATAAATAAAAAAAAAAACCTCTACACTAAGAGACACTTACATAGACCTAATATACATGGGAAAGTATAAAAAGACAAGATCTCCTGAGTAAATTGAGAGCATAGGGACATTGGGGGAGGGTTGAAGGGGAGAGGGGAAAGGCAGGGAAGGGAGCAGGAAAAAATGTAGAGCTCAATAAATATCAATAAAGAAAAAATGTAAAAAAAAAACCCTCTTAAAAAACAATATTACTTTTGTTAGAATTATATTAAATAAACAAAAAACTAAAGCTGCTTATTTTGTGTCACTTCTACCCATGAAGTATGGGCTCCGTGCAAGTCCAAGCAATTTTAACTGCACACAGAAGGGTAAACCCAATCCTCTCAGGCTGTGCAGAGCCAGCAGACTATTTCCTGAGTTAGCAGTTCTAGCTACTTGTTCATGAAACGGTTACTAAGACCCATCACATGTGAGAGCTTGGCTGGGCACCAAGACAAGGCACAGTGCCTGCCCCTAAGATTAGTTTGACTGGCTGTGGTTTCCTTGGTATTTAGAAAGTGGCTCCATATGGGCTGTGGCCTGTCTTTCAAATTCAGTAGCAGGGCTTGTCTCTGAGAAGACTGCAATTTGAACATCCTCTGGTCTATCAAGCAGGGTTTTTCGGTTTTTGTTTGTTTGTTTTCCACACAAGCACTATAGAGTTACTGAGAAACATATCTCCTATCATTTCCCCAAAGGAACTTCTATGATTATAGGAATGACATTCTGTGATGGAAATTGAATTTAACTTTATCTCAGGCCCAAATGCTTAGTTCTCCCTTTCCCCCTATAATGGCTTAATTCAACATTAACAGGAAAGATAAGATGTGGTACAGTTTTAACTGCCCACTTCAGACCTTTCGTTTTTAAAAAAAAGGAAAAATTTCCTAGGGGGACTGATTGGGTTTAAATGTTTTTTTTCCTGAGTCTAACCTCATTTAGTGCTAGGATTACCACCCTAAAGACATTACTGGTTCCCAAGATGCAAGGCAGCAAAAGCGGGAAAAGAGGCGTGATAAGTGTCTCTGCTCTCAGACCTGCCTGAATGCCATTTTCTGGTCATTAAGGAGTTTCTATTTCAGAGCTCTGTCCTTGGAGGCAGAGCTGGGACAATGGAGGAAGGAGCAAGTCTCAGAAAAGCCTCTTCTGGGTTAGCTGATAGGCACAAGACCCAAATGGCACTCAATCTAAACCAGATTACTGGCCACAGGGAGGCCTCAGGCCACTGCTAAATGTCACTAGATTAGCTACTGAAAGGAGATCCAGCTATTAAACTTACTTGCAATCACGGATGTTGGGCCAACTACATCTTTTAGGGACATAAATATTTACATGCTTGTCTTAAGAAACTGGGTAAAATTTCAAAGTCCAATTTAATTTGTGTACAATTTGCCCCTAATGCAGGAAACATAAGCTGCAGCCTTTGTGATTCATTACTGAAAGTCCTTCTATGCTATGGATGGTCCAGAAAATGACATGCAGTATCCAGAAAGCTTCCTAGTAGAACAATGAGTCTAGTGAGATTAAGCAGACTTCACCATCAATGAAACAAATTTCCTCACCAAAAAGTACATGGGAGAGACTTAATACTCACAGAAAAGGAGATGGGTGCCTAGGAGATTTAATAATCTTCTGATTTAATGAATTCTTACATTGACATTCAAAACCTAGTGAAATATGGATCTAACCATCATTCTTCCTTTATATACTGTTCATGGCAGAAATGACCTTCTCTGTTTCTTGTACTTTCTTGACTGTGTCATGATCCAGACTGTTAAAAACTACCTGGAATGATTTTCTCTATCACACTACTTAGCATTTTGTTTTTGGTTTTCTCTTTGTTTTTATTGAGACAGGATCTCATATAGTACAGGTTGTTTTTGACCTCTATGTAGCTGAGAATAACCTTGAACTACTGATCCTCCTGCCTCCAACCCCCAAGCACCAGGATTACACAAGTGCACCATTATACCTGGCTTAAATGCTTGTCATTCTTGACAGCCCATTCAAACTCCTTCCTCCTGGAGACCTTCCCTGACCCTACCTTTGCTAATACTACCCTTACCAAGAACAAACCCACTCTTTTCTCCACTTCATTCTCATTTTTATCTTTTTGATGCTTTTTTCCTAGATTTTCTTTAGTGTTCACCAAAATGAGACAGTAAGCTTCAGAGAGCTTTTATACTCATCTGCAAATCTCCCTGAACTTCACACTTTACTCTGCATATGATAAACACTTAAAATGCTTATAAAATAAAACTATTTTCTCTTCCCCACAAAATTTTGAACAAATTTTGTATTGCACAAACAAGTAAATCAACAATTAGCTCATTACAGGAATGGGTGTAGTGAACTGAGGTTTATAATTTAGAAATATAATTCTTTTGGGGCTGGGCAGGATACCTCAGTTCCCAGGCTAGCACGAGGAGTTTGAACTCCAAAACGCACATGACATGAAAATCAACCAACCAACCTGGGTATAGTGACACACACTTGAATCCCAGAGTTGGGGAGGAAGAAACATGCAGATTCCTGGGGCCCACTGGCCAACCAACTGAGCCTATTTAACAAACTAAGGAGTAGAAGTCCTGCCTCAATAAACAAGGCGGATTACTCCCTGAAACAACACTGAAGCTGATATTTGGCTTTTATATGCACACATGCACACCCACCCACATTCATATTCATATTCCCTTCCAACTTAGTGAGAGGTGGTAGTGGCTGCCCTTTGGTCTGCTTATTTCTGAGTTGTTTGGGAACACATACAAGAAACAGTCTCTGATAGAAAGAAGCAGAATGTGGTGTCCCTGGCTCTGGGCATGATGTGAAGGGTTTCCCATTCCAGAAAGTAGCAGCTCTGGAAGTGAGCCACCAGAGCAGCAGGGCATGGTGCACCATGAACATCATCCTCAGCTACAAAGAGTGCAAGCCTAGCCTGAGTAACATGGGAACCTGTCTCAAAAACAACCAAACAATAAAAACAGGTTGGGCATGATGGCACACATCTTTAATCCCAATATTATGGCAGGCAAATCTTTTGTGTGTTCAAGACCAGTCTAGTCTACATAGTTAGTTCTAGACCAGCCAGGACTACAAAGTGAGACTTTGTCTCAAAAACAAAACAGGGTTGGATTAGTTATAAACACATACTGCTCTTCCAGAAGACCCAAGTTTCTGGCACTCATGTCAAGGGGCTCCCAACCACCTGTAATTCCAGTTCTAAGGGATCCAATGCTCTTTTCTGGCCCCTGTGTGCAAGCCCCCCCCCATACATACACAGAAGTAAAAATAAATATAAAAACCTAAATAAAAAATAATTACTTTAGTCTCATTTATCAGAAATCTTAATAGTTCAGGCATGAAAGTTTAAAAGGTGAAGCTTTTTACGTTGCAGCAGAGGGAGACAGTATCAGAAAAGTAAATTAGCAAATGAAACTAGTAGGTCATGCTGCATAAGTCAACAATAAGCGAAGCTGAAAAATACCTCTCCCTGTCCAGGCTAGTTTTGGAATCAGCAATGGGTAAGGACTGGGGTACATCGAGTACTTTGACAGAAACACAGACATGGGACTAGAAGTCTAGAGATCCCACCTCATGTCAACCTCATTGAAGGTGGTCAGCATTGCACACGTATTCTGGGCTTCCTTCAGACGCTGAGCAATGCGCTGCCGCATCCGGTTCATTTTCTCCTGAAAGGAAAAGTAGAACAAGTGTTGATAACCTGACTACAATCCCACTCCCCAGGCAGTGAGACAACTCAGCACGCCAGAGATGGATGACAAGCACCACAGTTTGTTTCATGCTTTGTTTTGAGATGGGTCTCACTATTTAATCCTGGCTAGCTAGGAATTCTTTATGTAGACCAGGGTGGCTAGAGACCCTCTTGCCTCCACCTCCCAAGTACTGAAGTCCTCGGATTAATGGCATATGCCACAATGCCAGGCCCAATCATTACTGCTTAAACTACAGGCTTCCCTTTTCCTGAATGGCCTCAAATCAAGAACACAGAAACAGAGATCAAAGTATTCATTCAGATGAGCCTGAAATTTGACCAAGAACAGAGGCTCAGGAAATAGTGTGATTTAAAAACCAAAACCAATTTATAAAAGGAAGACTGTGGTGTAGACCAGCCAGCTTAAGAGTCATTACAGAAAGGGCAACTTCTGTTGATAAAGGTTTGCGTGAGAATAGTTACTTGGGGAACAGAAACTCAAATAACAACAAATTGTTGAGGCTATGGTATTTTTAGGAAGTATTCTCAAGCAAAACCCCACACTTTTGACCATACTTCCTTGAGGTTTTGTCTGCTCTAACAGCTTACTGTTACAATGCAACAATCTGGCCCCACTGTCCCCCCCACCGGAAGTTTAAGAACACGGCTCTCAGAAGACTACTTCTGTGAAGTGCACGTCACTGTGGGAAGGAGGTGTGCTCCAAAGCTACTGTTCTCCACAGATAGTTTACTCATCGGAAGAATTTCAGACAGTACAACACACAGAGAACCCACTGGACAAGTGTTCAGAAGACATTATGTTTTCGTCATACCATCTGAGAGCTTGAAAAGTAACTTTCCACATCCTCAAAGCTGAGGGAAGGAGGCATCAGCTCTTTAGAGACAAGCACCACACTCACTCTCAGCAGCTCTCCGCCACTTCCCTGGAAGTCTTCAGAGGCTTACCCGATGTTCCGAGCGCACACCTTTAGCAGCTCCTGGCTCAGCCAGGGGAGGGGCAGCAGTGGGTTTTATTGCAGAAACTGAAAACGAAGAGAGGGTACAGCTACCTTAGACATGGAAAGCAATACTCTCACGGGATATTATCACTACTGTCAAGATACTGAGGGTTATGAGCATCATCCCAAACTCACAGATAAACAATCTGCTCATAGAGGTATTGAGACTAATGTCAGATGGTTAGTAAATAGAAAGCTGGGAGACAAACCCAGTTCTTAGAAATCTAGAGGTCTTTCTACAAAGTAGTCAACGTGGCGTGTTTAGAGCCATGGACAGCCTCAGATTGTACCTGCGAGGGAAGATGGTACTAGAAGAGGCACTCTCTGGCTGGGCAGTAGCAGCACATGTCTTTAATTTCCAGAGAAACTGACGTTCTCATTCTCGAGTGGTAAGACTCACTCTGAATGTTGATAGCACTATAACTTGGGCTAGGGTCTGGGAGTGATTTTTTTTTTTTTTTTTTAAAAAGAAGATATTCAGTAAGTGGATGGAGCAGTGTTCATCTTTCTTGCTTCCTGGCTGTAAAGGCTATGGGACCACCTCACTGACACCATACATTCCCTGACATGATGGACTCTCATCCTCAAAACAAGCCTAAATCAACCTTTCTTAAGTTGTTTTTGATGAGGTAGTTGTTACAGCAATGAAATAATTAGCTAACATAGGGTCTTACCTGGTTTGCTAGAAGGAAGTTGTGAGGGTGGGGGCACTGGTGGCATCTGAGTGGGTATAGCTGCTACAGAGGGAGGAGAGACTGCCGGTGCTTCTGGCACTGCTTTTGGGGCTGCAGCAGGAGCTTCCACTGGTTTGGCCTTAGCAGGAGCAGCTAAATTAAAAAAAAAAAAAAAAAATGCCATTGGGACTGTCTGAAAGGGAAAGCAACTAAACTGCAGATACTACAGATACTAAGGAGGATTTAGAGACAAAGGTCTTTTTCCAATCCTTTAGGTTTGCTACGGGCAAAACACCAAGAGATATACACACTAATATAAGCCCCTACTCTCTGTTCTCAGGCTTCCCTAAATGTTCTACTGGCTCAACTAAGTTACTTTCCTGATTTCACAAATATTAATATTTATTTTCAAATCCTGTAAATACTTTCAAACACCTACTAGGTCCAAGGAAATAAAATTTTTAGGACAAAGGGTTCTCAATCTTCCTAATGCTGTGACCCCTTAAGACAGCTCCTCATGTCGTGGTGACCCCCAGCCATAATTTTTTTTGGTTTTTCGAGACAGGGTTTCTCTGTAGCTTTGGAGCCTGTGCTGGAACTAGCTCTTGTAGACCAGGCTGGCCTCCAACTCACAGAGATCCGCCTGCCTCTGCCTCCCGAGTGCTGGGATTAAAGGTGTGTGCCTGGCTCAGAAAATTATTTTTGCGACTTCATAACTGTAATTTTGCTAGTTTTATGAATCATAATGTAAACAACTGATATGCAGATGGTTTTAGGTGACCCTTGTGAAAAGGTCATGTGACCCCACCCCCAAAAAAAGGGTTACAACCCACAGGTTGAGAACCACTGTTTTAAGTCACAGTCTAGGCAACTGAAAAATGTTAAAATGGACATATAAATGTGACATACTTCTAATTATAGCAATGCTGATATATTCATCTTGTTTTAACATAACACACAGAAGGAATACTCGTAGCCATTGAAAATAAAAAAAGTTACAGACACAGTGTTTCTCTATATCAGCTCTGGCTGTCCTGGAACTCATTTTGTAGACCAAGCTAGACTCAAATTCACAGAGATTCACCTGCCTTTGCTTCCTGATTGCTGAGATTAAAGGCATACACCACCACCACCAGACCTAGACTTATTTTTAATTGTGTGTATGTGTGCATCGCATGAAGATATGTGCATGTAAATGCAGGTGCCCAGAGAGGCTCACTGGAACCCACAGAGCTGGTGTTCCAGACATCTATGAGCAGCTATTTAAATACTGGGAAGTGAACTTGGGTCGTCTGTAAGAGCAGTATGTACTCTGAACTACTGAGTCAACCCTCCAGCCTCTGAACTCTTTAATCTTAAAAGAGCATTTGATAAAAGTTTTATTTTGGGGCCTGGAGATATAGTTCAGGAGTTCATAGTACATATCGCTCTTGCAAACAACCTGAATTCAGTTCCCAGCATGCATGTGGGACGGGTCACAACTGTCTGCAACTCTAGATCCTATTCCTGGACTCTGAGGGTATCTGAACTTATATCTGCACATTCATTCACAGTCTCTCTCTCTCCATCTACACATGCACACATGTGTGCAAGCACGCACACACACACACACACACACACACACACACACGCACACACTAAGTAAAAGATTAGACAGTTCAAAGCATTTCGTCCAGAATAACTCTTAATAGGAAGCAATTAGATGCTCAACTAATAAATATACAATTTTAAGATGGACATTATATCCAGTTTTGTAGTTAAATTTAAAGAATTTTATTTTAAAACTAAAAATGAAATGTTAAAGCTGGGTTTGGTGGCAAACACCTGTTATCCCAGCACTTAGGAAACAAAGACACGTAGATCTCTGTGAAACTGAGGGCACCCTGATCTACATATTGAGCTGTGGGCCAGACAGGGCTACAGAGTAAGACCTTGTTCACCCCACTCCCAAAACAACAACAACAAAACAAAAACAAAAAAACACGACACAGTTCAGACTGTAGAGCTGGCTCAGTAGTAAAGTACTAGCTCTATTAACGTGAGGATCTGAGCTCAATTCCCCAGAACCAATGTAAAGCTGGGTGCAGTTACATCTACAATCCTCATCCTCCTATGGCAGGATGACAGGTAGGTAAATCTTGGAAACTCTCCAGCCAGATAGCCTGGCCTATGAAGCAGAGAACAACTAAGAGACTTTGTCTCAAACAAGTTGGAAAGCAAGGACCAACACCCAAGAATTGTCCTCTGACCCCACTAACACACACATACCTGCATTCACACACATGAGCACACACATACAAAGAGGCACACATTTAAAAAAAAGGGGGGGGGGATGGACTTAATCCAACATATTCATTCTTCCTAACTACTTTACATTTTTTCCTCACTTTGAACTTAATCCTGGCCTGACCAACCTCAATAGTCCAATTCATCCTGTTTGACTATTTTAGCAGCTAAATGCTACAACTACAAAAATCTTTACTACACCTGCTACCAAGTCTGAGAACCTGAGTTTGATTCCTAGTGCCCACATGGCAGGAAGAGAAAACTGACTCTAAGTTATCCTCCAACCTCCACACACATGCCTTTGCATGTGCACTCCCTGTCACAGATATAAACATACAAACACACACATGCCTTTAATCCCAGCACTTGGGAGGCAGAGACAGGTGGACCTCTGTGAGTTCAAGGTTAGCCTGGTCTACAGAGCGAGTTCTAGGACAACCAAGGCTACATAAAGCAACCCTGCTTCAAAAAAAAAAAGTAATTAAAAGAAGAAAAAGAAAATTACACTGAATTGTCTATAACAGACAACATAAAACAGTAATTCTCAATTTTTTGCTTGTTTGTTTTGTTTTTCAAGACAGAGTTTCTCTGTGTAACAGCCTTAGCTGTCCTAGAACTCACTCTGTAGACCACACTGGCCTCAAACACAGAGGTCTGCTGCCTCCCGAGAGTTGGGGATAAAGGCGTGTACCACCACTGCCTGGCTGTAATTTTCACTTTTAAAGAGAGGTTCTCAGGGTTAACTATACATCAGAATCACTTGGGGGAACACTAAAAAAACAATATCAATGCATCTATTATATCTGGCACTCAAAGCCTTCATTTGTATTTTTCAGGTCAGTGTGGAGAAAATCACTATCTTTATACGCTTCACTTCTGTTAGTTAAGAAAAAGGTTCAATCTAAGAAATATGGAAAGAGCAAAGTATTATAGGCTATAGTTTTATATTACCCTTGTTCTAAAACTTGACAATTAAAGTTCACCATATAACAACAGGATTTCTCTTATCTCTCAATTAAAAGTAGAACCAGAATGCCAGTGTGGGCCACAATGAAGTTGCTATCACAGTGTACTCAGCCCCAATCCCACGGGAAAATACTGGAGACCTTGACCACCAGGAGAACTTCTTTACCACCAGTTTTCCTGAGTGTGAAAAGAGGAGTTCCTCCTTCAACTTTGCCCCCATCAGGTACCAAAAGAGCTTCAATGATGCCATTTGCTGGTGATGGAACCTGCACTGAAGTCTGGAAAAGAAAGAGAGATGGAGACACGTTCTACATTTGTATCAGCATTAATCAACTGTGTAATCACTAACAGGATGAGTCATAAGAGTTGCAACATGTTACATCTGGATGTTATATCTCCTCTGCACACGGAAACACCTAAGGCCACATTTTCAGAGTTAGAGAATGACAAGTCATTGCTACTGTGACAATTCACCCGTCTGACCTTTCTTCGAAACATTAAAACAAACGTTAGTTAGTATGTTTCCAAGTGATACAAGGAAAAACACTGAAAGCAGGCCAGGAACCACAAAGAAAACAATGAAATCTATCAAATGAAGGATACTATACACAGTACATACAGAATAATCAAAGCTAAACTTTAATAATCTTTTTTCCATGATTCCCTCAAGAAATTTTTACAAGTGAGGTTAGAGCTACTTAAAATTGACCTTTGAATAGTAAGTTCCTATCTCTTTCCTTAGACTAACATGAAAATGTCACTGATTTAGAATAAGCCCACCTTGTCAGTTTCAATCTCACAAACCACTTCATCTTCTGCAACTGTATCTCCAACAGCTGAAAGACAATCAAAGGATATCTCCTCTTAGCCAGGAGCCTCTGTACTCTTTCAGCTTAATGTGTTAAAGACCTTTCCTACAAGACTGGGAGGAAGTAGGCATGTAGGTAAAGAAAGGGTGGAATCACAGGTCCCACTGGCTGTGGTTCAGGTAAGAGAGACCTTAGGAAGTTTTTAACTCACATCAGAAGGAACGAAATCGTACCTTTCTCCCACCTGACATCTCCCTCTGTAACTGATTCTGCAAATGCTGGGGTTTGAACTGTAATCACATCATTCTCTAGGAAAAAAAACAAATTGGGAAAATCACAAGTGCTCCATTTTGTCTTTTTAATGATTTTTCTTTCTTTTTTTTTTTAAATATTTATTTATTTATTATATATACAATATTCTGTATGTATATGTCTGCAGGCCAGAAGAGGGCGCCAGCCCT
>JAQHUG010000081.1:6357067-6424025 GCA_028555095.1 Dicrostonyx torquatus
GCATGTCCTCAGCAATGCCAGCCGGTGTGCCAAATACAAAGGTGTTTCTATCCTCAGGGTCACAGATTTATATCAGATAAGGCAGCAAGATGATAATAAACCCAGACACAAGCAAAGTTTTTAGGCAACCACCAACTCCCCCACAAAAAATAACCTTAAAAAAAGAGAAAGAAAGGAAGGAAGGAAAAAAACAGAAGCAAAAGCCCACCTACATGGCATTTCCTTTAGCATGTTCTTGCTAAGAGGCAGCACCCTGCCCATCCTGGACTCACTGCAAAGAACTTCCAACCAGGCCTCTTTGGACCTGGGGTAGTACAAGCTGGAAAGAGCTATCACCTTGTGTGCACATTCATTAACAGTTACTTCTGGGGAGTGAAAGATACATAGATACACATGGCTATTAAGGCTATCTGCCAGTCAGCAGTTTTAATTTGAGAGAATGATTAAACTGATGGAAACTTCTGCTTTTTACACAAGGATTTGGAGGACAGTCTCAACAGGTATCTTTTTTTTTTTTCTTTTTCTCTTTTTCTGAGACAGGGCCTCACTATGTAACCTGGCTGTTCTGGAACTCACTCTGTAGACCAAGATGGCCTCAAATCAGAGATCCACCCGCCTCTGCCTCCGGAGTGCTGGAATTAAAGGTGTGTGCCACTACACTTCAACAGGTATCTTTACAATACATAAGTAAAATAGACTTAATTGCCTTTTGGCCTTTTTACTTTGATGTCAAGATGACTTTATAAAGTACCAAGGGGAACAACACAAAAACTGTGACCTACAGAACACGGAGTGCTGTGTATAAAGTTTGTACAAATACATAACTGTGTAACAAAAGCACATGTTCATGGGCAAAGACAATGGCTAATGTGCCAGGCAGGGACTGCTCTGGCAGACACCTAGGACACTGGCACTCTGTACCTCCTGGAAGAGGTGCTCAACGTGCTAGAGGACAAGGATAAAAATAACTGAGAGCATTTTTTTTTTGCCTTTTGAAACACATAATTACCTATTAGATAAAAATAAAGTAAAACGTTGTACATTAAATGATCGTTCAAAGTGCTGGAGAAATGGCTCAGAGATTAAGAGCACTGGCTGTTCTTAATCCTTAAGGATTAAGAATCCTTAATCAGAGGTCCTGAGTTCAATTCCAAGCACCCACGGCGTGGCTCACAACCGTCTGTAATGAGATCTGGTGCCCTCTTCTGGCCTGCAGGCATACATGCAGACAGAACACTGATACTTAATAAATAATTCTATATAAAAAAAAATGATCTTTCAAGGAGGTGAGATTGCTCAGGGGAAAAGGTTTCATCAGGCCTGATGGCTGAGTTTGGTACCCCTGGGATTTGCAGATTTGCATAGTAGAAAGAGAGAACCAACTTCTGCAAGCTGGTCCCTGACCTCCACATCAGTGTCATGGTGTGCTCCCTTCACCCCACCACACAAATAAGTGTAATTAAAAAAAAAGTAGATAAGCATAGAAGAAAGACAATATGCAACACAAAGTTATTATTGGGGGACATAATTAAGAGTGACTCAACTGGAAGGTTAGATATTTTTCACACGTAACATTCAAATAGCTATGTGTTGTATTCATTACATAAATCATGATTACCCCAATTTTATTTAAACCGCACAAGTAATACATTTCAACTCCCTCTAAGTCACTTTCTTAAATTATGAAAGCATTACTTGCTCAATGCAGAATATTAGAAACAGGAAAAAGAACTCTATAATGGAATTACACAACAATCAGAAAATGGAATTCTGTAAATCTCTCTTATTTAACATGCCATTGTGGGAACATGTTAAAATACTATAGCATAACCCCTGATTGTTTCTCATTTTTGAGAGGGATCTGAGTATATAAATTTTGCAGTATAGATTCCTAGAAATGCAATTTCAGAGCCAGGCATGATGGGGCATTTCTTTAACCCCAGCACTTGGAGGATCTGAGTTTGAGGCCAGCCTGGTCCACAAAGCTATTCAAGATAGCCAGGGATACACAGAGAAACCCTGTCTGCAACAACATAAGTTTCAGGAGTTTTATACATCTAATAGCATGTTAATGAACCAGTTTTGGAATAAAAGGCAAACTTATTGTGATGCATAATAAGAAAGTTCTCTGGCCAGCTCTTCATGCACCCTATACACAAGGCAGCTCCACAGTTCTTCAATAGGTTACTAGAAAGTAGCCTCTCAGCACCCTAAAAACACTTGGAATGCAAAGTAACTCAAAACAACATTCACAAGTACAAGTTAATCTTGACCACACATGGATAGTCCTCCTCCAAACTCTCCGTTATGCAATAACAGCATTCCTACAAACCAGTCAAAAGTCCCAGGCTTAACTGGTCTTTTGCATTTACTGATTTTAAAATGAGTAACTATGCTACCAATAGAATGCTCTCAATTTTTACAGCAACTGTGACCTCCAGCCCCTCAGCTGAACTTATATCCAACTAGAATCTTTTAGTTCTCTTTGACACCCATTCTCATTTAAAAAAAAAAAAAAGACAGTTCCAAGTTAACACTCATTACATTTAATTATCCAAGAAGTTCCAGGATTGGTCTAACACCTAACCACTGAACTGATGACAAAGGTAGATTATAATAAAAATGACCATGACCATCAAGGTTGGGTCTAAGGATTCAATATAATGACCTAAATTATACGACTGGAGGTCTGTGAAGACATGTTTAAATTTAGAACTGTGTCTAGGGCCGGGCGGTGGTGGCGCACGCCTTTAATCTCAGCACTCGGGAGGCAGAGGCAGACGGATCTCTGTGAGTTCGAGACCAGCCTGGTCTACAAGAGCTAGTTCCAGGACAGGCTCCAAAGCTACAGAGAAACCCTGTCTCGAAAAACAAAAAACAAAAACAAACAAACAAAAAAAAAAACAAAAAAACAAAACTAGAATCTGTGTCTAAGTAAATCAATCATGGCCACATATCTATATTACCCAGTGATACTTACACCATCTTCCTGCTGTCAGGGTAACCTGGTCCCTGACATAAGGAGACCCCTGCAAAAAACAAAACAACTCTTAATCAAGAGCACTTACTCTACATAGTATATTAATGGAACTATTCATCCCATATACCCTAGACGGAGTGGACCAACTTCAGGCAACGACATAATCTTTATCATATGGAATCATGCTTATTAAACATTCTACCTGTCTGACTGGCAGAGAATAGGTATGGGAGATTGAGTAGGTATGCATCTGGAAAGGAAGACAGCCCTAGAAGTTATATAATCTACCTGCCTTTATGTCTGCATAATGTCTCTAGTCCCCAGGTTATCAAAGACAATTAAAACTTGAAACTAAGACACACGATGGCTTACCCTGTGACTTCACAGGACCTAACATGAGGTGGGGAGCTGGTGCGGGATTTATGGATTAGGCTAGAATGTTTGCTGACTGACCCCTAGCAGCAAACACTAGGCTGCTTTAGGCCTAGGGTCTCCAGCTTGTCTCTGACTGAGCAAATCATCTCCTTGTCAGCTCTCCTTCCTCCCAGTCACTCTAACAAAAGATGAGTCTTGAGTTCTAATTCAAAAAGGATAACTTCCCCTTTCTTTTCTGGACAGTGGTCAATGACCCAAACTTGCTTTCCTTGGCACTCTGCGTTCCCACTATCTCTGTGAAGACTGCGCTGTCTGTAACTGCCTGCCCACAACGTCCACTGCTGAACATGTCTGCTTTCCTAGACCCTAAATCAAAAGGTCTGGGGATTTCCTCCTCATGGCAGTTGCCAGATCTACAGCTTACTGACCTGCTGTTTTTCTTTCAAATTCTAACAAAATGATCTGGGGGGAGGAGTGTCTACCCACCAAACCAAGTGTCCTTATCGTAAATTCACTTCCCCAATATCTACTAAACACAGCTGTTTCTTTTGAGTATATTATTTCTCACGTTTTCTTTGCTGTTATTTGTGTCTGTTAACAACCTTTTCTACACTGTGGGTGCAGAAGGAATGAACTGCGAGACAGCTGACCCTTATGCACACTCCCTAACAAACATTCCTAGAGTCAGGTCAGTCGGTCATCTCTGCAATGCGCATTCTAAACAGAGTCTGTCTTGGAGCTAGAGCACAGCTGGCCACACAGATGCTTGGAAACTGGAGTTCAGTACAAAGTTTACCCTATAATAAGTTTATAAAGAAGTTTCATACAATGACCCCTTCATTTTCTACTCACAGCAACACCCTGAAGTAGTCTGGCCACCTGCCATTATTCTTATTTTATATACAGCTAAGTTGGTGACTAGCCTAACCAGAATGCCTGAGTCAAGATGCCAACCACTAAGCACAAGGCTTTTCCTTTTCCTGACAGCTTAAAAAGAAGAGAAAATACTTGTGACATCTCTCAGCACTATACTAATGCCTATGTCCTCCTGACATGTGCTTAAAGTCCAAGCACCTTACCATCTGCCTAGCCTGCTCTCTATTTCCAGCTTACCACTTCTATACCCAGGCAAACCTAAATCCCTACCTGGAATACCATTTCCCTAGCTAACTCAAGCATTCTTTAAGTCTCATCTTAAATGACAATTCTCTGGGGAGGCCTTCACCAACACTCCCCTCTACTAACTTCCCAAGCTGGGTTTTATCATGCTACCCTCATGCGACATCCTGTATTTCTTGGTAACCACAATGCTATTCTGTCCTAATGTATATGTGCTCTGTCTATCCAGCTAGCCCATGCAGACAGAGACCACCCATATCCCTCACCCAGCACAGCAGCTGGCAGAGTAAGCACTCTAGTCTGCTGACAAGGCTGGGACACAGCTCAGTTTGGTAAGAGTTTTGCCCGGCATGCACAAAGCCTCAGTTCTGATCCCCAGCACTGTGTAAAATCAGGCATGGTAGAGCAATGCTGTGATTCCAGCACTTGGGAAGTTAAATGTCATCCTGGGACTACTTACTCAGTTTGAGCTGAGCCTGGCCTACATCAGATCCTATCATTCATTCATTCATTCATCCATTCAGACAGACAGACATACTCTGTTGAGGACATCAGTAAATAAGAACACTTATTCGCTCAGTAACGTAATTTGGACTGAGGAAGGGGGAGTGACCTTGGCCTAGAACTCTAACCCCTTGGAAAATGCTTTTATAAAATACAGACACTAAATCTCATTTGGTTATGATTAACCTAAAGTTTCAGAACAACACTTGGCACAGGAAAGCCTACAGTAAGACTGAATCTGTCAACAAGTATTCTGTCAGAGTCAGATGTGGCAGCACAAAAGATTGTAGTCCCAGCTGTCAGGGTCAGAGACCAAGAGGAAGTTCAAAGTCAGCCTGGTATACATAATGAGCTCTAAGTCAGCCAGTGCTAGACAGCAAGACCTTGTCTCTCAAAGGGGGTCGGGGGTGAAAGAGAAAGAGGGAAAATAAATGTTTGCCAGGCATATGACAACAAGTCAGCTACATATGATTGTTAATAACTTTCTCTCTCCCTCCCCTCTATTGACAACAACAAAACCAACCTCAACAAGAACCTGCACACAACTGTGAGAGTGAGAATCAATCTGGGGCCGGAGAGATGGTTTAGAGGTTAAGAACCTCTTCTGCTCTTACAGAGAACCCAGGTTCGGTTCCCAGTACCCACATCAGGCATTTCACAACCACCTGTAACTCCAATTACAAAAGATAAGACACCTCTTGGGGCCTCCACGGGCACATAAGGACAAGCAAGTACACACACGTACATACACACACACACACACACACACACACACACACACACACAGAAAATAAATTTAAGCCACGGAGGCAAGGAGTAGGGGGAATCTAAACCTCCAACAGCCTCTCCACCATCATTTGTCTTTGGATACTGTTGTCTTTGACTAAAGTCTCCCGACAAGTCACTTTGTTTCCAATTTCAAAAGACTACCACACCCTGCTTCCTTCTCCCTTGACTTCATGCATACTATCTGGTTCTCTCTCTCCTGCTGGTCACTTCGCGAGCTGTCACATCCTCCAAGTCACAGCCTACTTTAATGTCGCCTACTTAAAGAACTCTGTTATGTCCCCTCTCGCATTTCCAAGCACTTACACAATTTGGTCACTTTCAGCACAATTTATGTTTGGCCTTTCTAACTTCAGCCCTTAAATTCCAGGAGGACAAGACTGTTTAATCGCTGGGTTTCTAATGAGTAGCTAGCTCAGTGCCTGGCAGTGTAAATCCAATAACCAAGGGCCGGTGGTGTAGCTCAGTGGTAAGGTGCTTGCCTCTCATGCCCTAGGTTCCATCCCCAGCACCAGAAAGAGCAGAACAAAACTTAGTCATCATGTACCGAGTGGATAAAAGACAGCCGTTAGACTTACGGAGCATTTTGCTTCGCATCTATCTAAACTCACTGTGAGAAGAAACACATTTCCTGACCTGCCGCTCTGCCCACGAGAAGAGCATTTTAGGTGACCACAAGGGCAGAACTTACCAGGCAGGGAACGTCTCCCTAGAGGGCAGTTCCCCTGTTGAGAAAGAAGACATTATCGACGTCACCCAAATTGAAAAGAGGCAAGAAACATTTATTTTAAGTGCACGTTTAATGAGCTGCTGACCGGTGAATCTCGTAACTCAGAAAGTAAATTCAAAACACCGAGTCGACCAACCATGTCAACCTCCCTACGAAACTGACACGCGCTGGTTTTGAGAGAACGAGGAAGGCAGGCCGCGGAATCCGGTTGGGGGCCGTGCCTCCTCTCCAACTCTGAGTCAATGTCGCGGCGGGCGCGGCTCCCAGCCCCGGAGCTCAGGGTCCGGGACAGCAGGAAACGGCCGGCGCAGGCTGCCTGGGAGACGCCAAGGGTGGCAGGACTCGGCACACGCGGCGGGGCGGCTCCGAGGGCGTCGGCTGCCTCCGCGTCCCGGTGCCCTTGGTGCTCGCCTGGCCAGCGCCCCTGCCCTTCAGCCCGCCCGTCCGCCCACACCCGGCTTCCGAACCCGCCGGTGCCCCGGCCCGGCCAGACAGTACCTTCTGAAAGGCAGAAAGGGAGCGGCTGAACGCCCGGGACACGCAACGAGACCGGGACAGCATCGCGGAGGGAGCGGGATGGAGGGCGGGCGGACACCGGATATAGGGCCCGGCAACAACCGGAAGTGAGGCAGACCGCGGCACCCGCCGTGCGTCGAGGGGTGTTCGGAGCGAACCACTAAGCAGACTGAAGTGGAAGGAAAGTGTGAGCCAGGCCCGGAGCATTAGCTGCGCCGGTGCTGGGGATGTGGTGCTGTCAAGAGGCGGCCAATTTGGACAGCCATCCGGCCACCGGAGCGCCCCCGAGTTCAAGCCTTCCCTACTTTTCCTCAAAGCTAGTTCTATTTGGCGCCCTTGGCTGCCCCAGGCTATTCTGCCTCTGCACTCTAGGAAGAGAACGGCTTGAGGACATAGGCTATGAACTCGGATTTCAACCTGATGTGTGACTTATGCGGACTTGGCAGGTGACACTGCCTCTCTGAGCCGTTCCTCAAGCATATGCAATGCACTTTTTATTGCCCTGTCTCCTCGGTCCCCCCGAACAGGCTAAAGGGCTCTCTCATTTGTTCTTTTATAACATCGTCGGTTCTCAACCTATGGGTCGCGACTCCTAGGCGGGGCGGGGTGGGGGGGGGGGGAACGCATATCAGTAACCTCCATCTCAGATATTTACATTACGATTCATAACAGTAACAAAATTACAGTTATGACATAGCAACGGAAATCACTATGGTTGGGGATCAGCACTACATGAGGAACTATATTAAAGGGTGCAGCATTAGGAAAGCCGAGAACCACTGTTTTAGAGCTGAAAGGCATCAACTAGCCTCACTGCGCTTCATCTCCTGATCTTTTCCAGTCCCTAAGCAAACTCTCCAGCCAAGCTAACTTCCCCACCCATCCTGTGCATTCTGTAAGCCGTTTGTTATCCAACTCTGGACATGTAATCTCAGGGGGTTTTTATTGTTTAGTTCAATGATGTATCCCACTGGCATAAGTTATATAAAATAAACATTTGAAGGCTTTCCACTCCCCAGCTTTGGGTATACCATTCTGCCCATTACCTTACAATGAAAGCCCATGGCATCCCTTCCCCCTCCTTCTCTGCTTGCTCTCAAATCCTGTAAGCCTGATTTCTTAACAGAAGAGGTATTCCATGAGGTTCAGCTAGATAAATACTAATGTGTGGACGAATGAACAAACCACCTATTGCCCTTTGATGTTTGCTTGTTTTACTTGAGTTATCTTGCCTAATTCTCAAACATAACCCTCACTTGCCAAACCCTGGAAACACTGCCACTTCAGTCTTGGAGCACTGGACAGAATCGCTACCTGGAAATAGACAAGTCATCCGTTCCTAGCTGCTGCTCATAACTGGGTCTGTAAGGGCCTTCGCCTGGTTAGTTCCAAAGTTTCCTAAACAGGTTTAAGTCCCCACTTTCACTTTCTCCACCCAGTCTTCACGCTGCTGTCAAAGATCCTTCTAAAGTATGAAGTTAATCCTGCCACTCCCCTGCTTAAGGTCTTCTGGTTGCTTCTTCCTTCCTATAAATCCAAACTCCTCAGCTAACCAGAACTCCTGCTAATCTGCCTTCTGGGTTTTGGTCTCCATTCTGTCCCCTTCACAGACGCCAGCATTAGTCATAACGCCCTGTTGGCCATCACCCCGGGCACTATTTCACCCCACATCTTTGTGTAGGCTGCTCCTTCCTTTTTATCCCTTTTAATTCCCCTTTAAACCTCTTCTGGAATCCTTCCCTTTTCCCCTCTGGCAGAGGGAGCAGGTACTTCATCTTCCAAAGTGGTGTATCTGTATCACTACAGCGCTTTGTACCATGACGACGTATTTAAAACCGCCTGTCTTGGGGCCAGAGAGACGGCTCAGTGGTTAAGAGCAGTCATTGCTCCTTCAGAGGACCAGAGTTCTGTTCCTGGCACCGACATCAGGTGGCTCACAACCACCTTTGTCTCCAACTCCAGGGAATCCAACTCCTCAGGATCCATGGACACTTGTATAGTCCCAGAACAGACACAAATAATCAATAAATTTTTTTAAAATACCAACAAACTTATCATCTGTTGGCTAAGCAAAGGAAAACAGAGACCATTCTCTCATTTTTTTTTTAATCATCTGCTCACAGCACAGTGAGTCGCTAGCCAATAAGTAACTGAGAAATGACCAAAAACTTCTGTGCTCACAACACTGATGAGGAATACAAAACCAATAGCCACCAGATGTGTCGATCTCTAGCTGCTGAGGTTGCTGCTAACGTTTCTTAAATGGCTGCTTAATAGTTTGTGGTGCCATGCCGAGGATTGAAGCTAGCTCTTCATGCATGCTAAATGTTCTGGCATGGAGCTATACCCCAGCCTCCCCACGCATAGTTACATACATTTTTCATTGTTTTTATGATTAATTTTTGACATCCTTCTCTAAGTTTTAGATGTGGCAAGCATATATCCTGGAATTTTAGTGATCATCCAAATTCATCTTTAATTTTATAGTCTTAGGCTGGGCATGTTCACGTGTGTTTATAATCCAAGTATTAAGAAGGTTGAGCAGGGGGCTGGAGAGGTGGCTCAGAGGTTAAGAGCACTGACTGCTCTTCTAGAGGTCCTGAGTTCAATTCCCAGCACCCACATGGTGGCTCACAGCCATCTGTAATGAGGTCTGGTGCCCTCTTCTGGTATGCGGGCATACAGACAGACAACACTGTATACATAATAAATAAATAAATCTTTTAAAAAAAAAAAAGAAGGTTGAGCAGGCATTGGTGGAGCATGTCTTTAATTCCAGCCCTTTTAAAGCAGAGGCAGGAGAATCTCTGTGAGTTCAAGGCCAGCCTGGTCTACAGAGCTAGTTCCAGGCTAGCTAGGGCTGTTACACACAGAAACCCTGTCTTGAAAAACAAAACAAAAAACAAAACAAAACAAAAGTTAGGAGGGTTATGAATTCAAGGCCAGCTGAGCAATGTAGCATGATCCTCTCTCAAAAAGGAGAGTAGAGTGGGAATACAGCTCAGTGGTAGACTGTTTTCCAAATCCTAGCATGCATAATACCTTAGCTTTAATCCCCAGTACTTCCAAAAGTGTTTTTAATGTATATGAACACATTTGTACATAATCGTATGCAAAGCTTTCCCCAGAGAATGAGGGTTGAAATTGTCTTCTGTGGTCCTACAAGCTAGAACATTTTCCTGGTAAAGCCTCTGTAGAAACAGCACTGCCTAGACCAGTGGTTCTCAACCCTCCTAATGCTTGGGCCCTCATGTTGTGCCGACCCCCAACCATAAAACTATTTTTCTTGCTACTTTATAATTTTGCCACTTTCATGAATCCTAATGTAAATATCTGTGTTTTCTGTAGCCTTAGGCAACCCCTGTGAGAGAGTTGTTCAGTCCCAAAGGGCCACAGCCGTAGGTTGAGAACCACTGGACTATAGGGACTTGTGCTCATAAGAGCAAGTAACAGCAGGGTGCAAGTTTCCATTATGGCCTCAACATGCATATACATACACATGGTTTAGTTCATTGTTAGGAAAATGCACACTTTCAAATTCCATAAAAATTCTGTGGTTTTAGAAAGGATCACCTAGTTCCATGAACGGAAAACACCACTCAGTGGTCAGTTCACCTTGAATAACACAACAATATTCTTTCTCCTAATCGCAAATCCTCTAGCTTTCGCATCTTTTTGTGTGTGTTTGTGTGAATATTACTGGATGGTACTATACAGTTTGTCCTTCCATCTATAGACTAAAGCCATAGAGGGTCACCTCTATTACCAATGGCACCCAGAGTTCATCTACTGATATATGCAGCTATAATGTAAAATAATGAATAGATTTATCTATAGTGAAAATCTAGATCCTTTGGGGTGCTGTTTTTGAACTTAATGGAAATGGAATCACAGTCCTTGTACCACTCTGCACTGTACCACACTGACTTTTTTCCCTCCACGTTATGTTTCAAGGATTGATTCACATTGATAAGATGAACTATCCTGTGCTGATTTTCTCTCTTTTTTAAGACTTTTAAATTTTATGTAGGAATGGAACCCGGGACTTCTGGAAGAGCAGCAAATGCTCTTAACCATGGCATCATCTCTTCAGCCTGGTGCATTGATTTTCATTGCTGCATTTTACACATCATTAATTTCACTTCCCAGGGTGAAGTGGAAAAAATGTAAAATTCTGAGTGATTATTTGGGTAAAAGCGGGTTCTCGACTATCAAAAAAATGGGCCTCCGTATTAGCAACCAGCCTCCCTAACCGTGTTCCAGCCTCTCCTGCTGGGGTAGGCCTCACAGTCAGTTCTTCCTGAGATCTGAGGTGCTAGATTTTGATACTAGGTAGAATTCAGACTCCTGAGGTTGCTGGAAGGGTCTGAAGAAATGATCGCTTTGGAGGTGTCTTATCACGGAACTTGGAGGCAGAGGTCAGGAGCTGAGGCAAGAGCAGTGGGAAGCTGAGCAGTCCACGCTCCAAATCTTCAAAGAGGTCTGCAAATTCTTAGCAATGATGGAAAAGATGGCATTTCAAGAAACCCTCAGCTGACTTTCAGAGAGAGAACCTGATTTGCAATGGGGTGGGAAATGACAGGGGTCAGCCAACCAGCTCAGGGGCTCCAATTTGCATATTCATAAGCCCCCCATGCTGGTTGGCTGGGCTAAGCAGCCTACTATCCCCAGTAGGGTTGGATCTGACAGTGTCTTGCATTGAGAAGTGGGCAGAAGGCTCCCCCAACCCAACCACAGCACCTGGCAGACTTGGGGAGGAAGACAGAAAACCAAAAATCACTTCCTGACCCTGGCTCTGTGTGCCCAAGGCTGGTGAAGACCGGGTAGCTGCACTAATAGGGATCAGACCTTCCTGAGGACTTCTTTTCAGTAAGTGATGCCACCCTTCCTCTTGCCTCACGAGAATCCATTGTTGTTATTATTATTTTTGTTGTTGTTAAATGCTTGTAATGACTTTTCAAATATTAATTTACTGTTATTACACCGTCACATTTGCTTCGTCTGTTTATTTTATTTTATTTTTTGCTGAAATATTTTCAAGTGAATTCCAGGTACGGATACTGTTTACTCCCACAGACTACTCCATGTCCAATATCTGGGACAAATGAAAGCTCTTCTTAGCTAGGGTCACAGCATTTCTCTGTGAGTAGGGTGTTACCATATCCCCATTTTAGAAAATGCACTCATCAGAAACTGCAGCTTTGGGGCTAATTCATGAGGGCAGAGCCCAGACCTCTCCTTCTATCCCAGACTCCTGTCCAGCCACACAAAAGGTCCATCATCTTGTCACACAACACCATCTCTGAGGTCCAGAGCTATTTTCCTAAGTCTGTACCTTGGACATGTCGCTCCACCTCTCTGGACTCCTGGAAAGTTGAGGTTATGCCAGGATGATCCAAAATCGGAGATGTTCTCATCAGTTTCCAGGCTAATAACAAAAGGCAGGACAAACATTTTTCCCCAAGCTACGTTTATCTGTATGTAGTGTCCTTCTCCCTCCTTATGACAGGATGGTTAAGATTTTCCTTTATGGAAACTAGATGATAAAAGATACAGTATTTTAAATGCTTATTTTTGTGCCCTTACCTCCAAAATAAAATGTCAGCAATTCCCCCAGGGGTCCCATTTCTTTTCCTTTTTTTCATTTTGTTAATGGTCAGTGTGTATAAGTCTTGGAAATTGCTGTATCAGTTGCTCCTTAAGACCATGTAGGCATCACATTTCTGTGCTGTAGGAACCAGTGCAGGAAGGAAAGCAACTGCAATGGGAGAGGTGTCTGTTCCCAGCCTGGCCCTAGGCATGAGTGGCTACATGGTATCCTTCTTAGGAGATTGACCACTGTCAGCCCTCTTTTATAGGCAGAAATCATAAGCAGGAAGGCAGGTCTTGCATAAGGTCACTAGAGACTTAACCATTCTGATGTAAGCCCAGAATCCTTGATCACTCCGTAACTGACAGCCAACAATGCCTCAGGTCTCCAGATTTCTCACTCAGTTGGGTCCATGCCTGCTGAAGGACAGGGCTATGCAGAAATGGCTTGCAAGTATGATCCCCTTTTCCATTTCTGCCACCAGCAAGTGCAGTTCAGAGTGGGGACAATGCAAGGGGCCTCTTGTGGAGAATGACAGAGATGAGGTTATGCATGAAAACACCTCAGTATGACAGAAAGCACGGCAGGACTTTGGGATGTGCCCCGAATAGGTCTTACGATGGCAGCTTCAGTTAGTTGTGCCAGGTATTTGGGTATTTAGGTGAGAGGCGTAGTAGGTATACAATGAGAGAAGGAAAAAGGCATTCATATAAATGCAGTTGAATGGTTGTTAAGAATTAATCACCAGTGGAGGGTCCTTAGGTCTTCTGCATAGGGAAAGACACTTTGCTCCGTATCTCTCTGAAAGGAATTGTGGTTGGAGACTACCAAGACACTAGGCTCGTCTGGTTGGAGTATAAAACAGTCAAGGGAAGGAATGGGTGAAGTAAAATCCTGAAGGCAAATACTAAATTGTCCTTACAGGAAGCCGGCAGGAGCTTTATCAAGGAAGCCAGAATAAATTGTCTTGTATGA
This sequence comes from Dicrostonyx torquatus, assembly GCA_028555095.1. NCBI lineage: Eukaryota > Metazoa > Chordata > Mammalia > Rodentia > Cricetidae > Dicrostonyx > Dicrostonyx torquatus. The sequence goes on from JAQHUG010000081.1 coordinate 6,370,643, forward strand.
ATTAGGATTTAGCTTTGGCGACAGTGCTAGAACAAGTTAATATCTCTCAGACTTCCCAAAGGGCCCTTTACCCAAAGACTCCCCAGAATCCATCTACTTTCTCAGCTGGTTCTCCTGCTCTGGTTGGAGTATACCGTGGCATAAATACGCACTCACCATAGAAGGGATATACAGCCTGAGAGGAGCCGCTCGCTCCTGAGCTGGCCCCAGGGGCAGCCGTCTCTTCCCCTTCGCCCCACTTGGGCAAAGCTTTGGGAGATTGCCAGGGATATCTGAGAGAAGGGCACAGACTCACGGGAGAAGGGCCACGGTGCTGGAGTGTATGGGAGCAGCTGGGGAAGCCGCGGGCTCCAGATGTTCCTTTTCACAGCTTGTCCATGGGTTCCAGCAGCCAGCTGCAGGGGAGTGCATCCCACCTCGCCTTTGTCTATCATTTACTTGACATTCAACCTCAGTTTCATTTCACACTTTTTAGCTACAGAAAAATCCTACATAAATGTCCCATTATTTCGCAAGTTCTGCTTCACATTTAAGCATGTAAGCTAATTTTGCTTTTCTATTTTTTTTAAATGTCCTGTACTGAGAAATATGTGATACAAGAGAAAAATGAAGGGAGTTGAAGGGAGTTTTTGTGCTTGAGACAAGGTCCCATTTGGCACAGTTGCCCTTGAACTTGCTAAACAGTGAGAATGACCTTGAACTTCTTTTTTGTTTGTTTGTTTTTCTAGACAGGGTTTCTCTGTACAGTCCTGGCAGTCCTGGAACTCCCTCTGTAGGCCAGGTTGACCCCAAAACTCACAGAGACCGTCTGCTTCTGCCTCCCAAGTGCTGGGATTAAAGGCGTGTAATACCACTGCCTGTGATCTTGAACATCTGATCCTCCTTCCTTCACGTCCTGGGTGTTGGGATTACAAATGTGTGCATCACGCCTGGGTTTCATGGAACCCATGGCTTATGCAGGTTAGACAGGCATTCTACCAACTCAGCCCTGAAAGCTGTTTATATATGTATGTATGTATACATTACATACATACACACACACATATATACACACACACCTTAGTGTGTGGATGTGTGTGCACATGTGTGTAGTATGCTTGCCCATGAGGACATGTGTTTGGGCCAGAGATATTTTCTTTCTCTTCCTTTTCTCACAGAACAGCAAATACTTCATCCACTTAGCCATATCCCCGACCCCTATTTAATTTATTTCTTAAATGATTATTTATTGTGTGTGCATTGGTGTTTGCCTGTACATATGTCTCTGTAAGGGTGCCAGATCCCCTGGAACTGGAGTTAGACACTTGTGAACTGTCATGTGGGTGCTGGGAATTGAACCTGGGTTCTCTGGAAGAGCAGCTGTGCTGTTAATCACTGAGCCATCTCTTAGAGCAGTTTTGTGTTCACAATGAGACTGAATGAAAAATATAGTCTTCCCCTATAAGACCCTGTTTCCAACTAGTATAGCTTCCCATACAAATCTTATTTTTTTATTAGTTTGCTTGATTTTTGAGATAGGACCTCACTATATAGTCTTTTTTTCTTCTTTCTTTATTATATATATAACATTCTGCCTCCATTTATGCCCACACACCAGAAGAGGGCGCCAGACCTCATTACAGATGGTTTTGAGCCACCATGTGGTTGCTAGGAATTGAACTCAGGACCTCTGGAAGAGCAGCCAGTGCTCTTAACCACTGAGCCATCTCTCCAGCCCACTATGTAGTCTTTACACTGGTACTTACTAGATAAACCAGGCTGGCCTCTTACTCACTGAGACCCGCCTGCCTCTGCCTCTGCCTCTGGAGTGCTTGAATTGAAGGCATTCGCCACCATGCCTGTGGCAAATGCAAATGTGAAATAAGAGCAAAAAGTTTCCAATTTTATTATTTATCAGTATTTATTCTTACTACATCTTAGTTAGCAAACAAAATACTGGCTTTGATGTGAGATTTCCTTCCATTTCACTTTGCGCATGCTCATCTCCCCACCACCCTCTCAGCACTTACCTCCCTAGCCCCAGGTTGTCTTTTTCTTTTAAAATTCTATTCATTTATTTATGTACTCTCTGCCTCTCTCTCTCTCTCTCTCTGTTTCCATGTGTGTGTGTGCGTGTGTGTGTGCGTGTGTGTGTGTGAATGTATGCACACCTGGAGGTCAGAAGAGGGCTTTGGATATCATCCGCCGCCATTCTCCATTTCTTCACTTTGAGGCAGAGCCCACCCTCTAAACTTGTGTCTCCTGTTTTCTCGGCGAAACCAGAAGCCTCACCCATCCTCCTGTTTCTGCCACCCCCCCCCCGCTCCCCGCTCAGAACGGAGCTTATAGGAGTTTTCAGGGGACACCTGGCTCATCAAATGGATGTTAGGTTCCAAATTCCGGTCCTCCTGTTTCTGCCCCCCACCAATGGAGCTTACAGGAGTTTTCAGGGGACACCTGGCTCATCAAATGGGTGCTAGGTTCCAAACTCCGGTCCTCCTGTTTCTGCCCGCCCCCATGGAGCTTACAGGAGTTTTCAGGGGACACCTGGCTCATCAAATGGGTGCTAGGTTCCAAACTCCGGTCCTCCTGTTTCTGCCCCCCCCAATGGAGCTTACAGGAGTTTTCAGGGGACACCTGGCTCATCAAATGGGTGCTAGGTTCCAAACTCCGGTCCTCCTGTTTCTGCCCTCCCCCCAATGGAGCTTACAGGGGTTTTCAAGGGACACCTGGCTCATCAAATGGGTGCTAGGTTCCAAACTCCAGTCCTCATGGTTGTTGAGACATCTCTCTAGCCACGCCCCCAGGTTGTCTTTTTAAAAGATTTATTCATGTGTAAGTTGTATGTATGGGTGTTTTGCATGCACGTGTGTTTTGCCTGTGTACCCTGAAACCAGTACCTGTAGAAGCCTGAAGAGGGCGTCAGATCCCCTGGAACTGGGGGTTACAGATGGCTTTGAATCACCATGTGGGAGCTGGGGCTTCAACCTGTGTCCTCTGGAAGAGTAGCCAGCATTCTTAACTGCTGTGCCATTTCTCCAGTCTCTCTTTTAAATTACAAGGTGAAGAGATATTCACTGAAGATATAGAATATTAAGATGAAAAACTAGAGGAAAAGATTACTCATGACTCCACTATACACAAATGACAATTGTTAATATTTTGATGTATTTTTGCTTATATTTCCAATTGAACTTTATTATTATTATTATTATTATTTTTTGTTTGTTTTTCGAGACAGGGTTTCTCTGTGGCTTTGGAGCCTGCGCTGGAGCTAGCTCTTGTAGACCAGGCTGGTCTCGAACTCACAAAGATCCGCCTGCCTCTGCCTCCCGAGTGCTGGGATTAAAGGTGTGCGCCACCACCGCCCGGCCTGGCCTCAATTCTTAACTCAGCCTTCCTAGTGCTAGGATTAAAGGTGTGTGCCATACCTAGCTTTTGTTTTATTTTTCATATCTAATTTTCATATCTAATTTCATATCTAATTTCTAAGCTATCATAAAAAGTTACATATACGCTGCTTAAATAGTCACACCATTTTAAATGGTCACACCAAATAGTGTCATGTAGATGTCTCATACTATACAATGAATTTAACTCATTCCCACATTTTAAATTAATACGGGATGGCCGTATTAATTTACATCTTTGACGTAAATTCATGTAAATAGTCGCTATTTTCTTTTAATGTTGCTTGAATAAAATCATTCACTCAAATAATCTAAACATTTTAAAGTTTCTTTTTGATTTGTGTATGTGTGTGTGCGTGTGTGCATGTGGTCTGTATGGTAAGCATGCGTGTATTTATGTATGTGGGCACATGTTTGTGTGTTGACCTGTGTGCATGTGGAAGCCATCGGTTGATATTGACTGCTTTTTTTGATTGTTATCCACTATTTGTAACGTCACTGACTTGGTTGGTCTAGCTAGCCAGCTTGCCCCAGGAGTCCCTGTCTCTTGAACCTTGAGATTACAGATGGGCCACCACACTCTCCTGTCATTTCGAGAGTGCTGAGGAAATGAACTTGGATCTTCACGCCCGATAGAAGAGCATGCTTCGACCAGCAAGCTCTTTAACCACGGAGCCACTTGCCTGCTCCAAGTTTCTTCAAATATGCAGCATAAATATTTTCCTGAAAAATATATGATCGAGATTATTGAAAATAAAAGAAACACAATGAGATAGCAATTTCTGTTGTGCATGTGCACAGCTTCAGGGATTGACCTAACTGGGCAGCAAGGGAGTGAAGATCGGCCAAACACAGAAAACCTGGAATCAGGTGGGTGGAGCTCTTGGAGATACAGCGGTGTCCCCAGAAGCTCAGCCTGCTTATTAAATACAGTAGAATGGAGAGGTGGGGTTATTGCTTACCGCTAAACAATGAGGCAGGTCGTTAGATGTGGATAAACGAGGGGGCAGGGCTCACAGTATGCAGCTGGGCGAGAGACAGGTTTAGCTAATCTCGGGGAGCAGTCTTCTGGCAGTGAACATCTGGAAGGAGAAAGTTACAGTGGAATTTGCTGCGCATACTACAAACATTTGCACCAGGAAAGGCTCTGCCACCCCCGTGCAGCTGAGGCCCTGAGACCCTTGACAGGGCTGTGTCCACGTCAACAGTACACGTTTACTCAGGACATCCCTCCTCACACATTTCACCCAGTATAATGACAAAAATTTAAATGACACTGGTCAGCTGCATTGTTGAGGAAATAAAGGCTGCAGATATGTTAACAGGAGAGTAAATTGAGAGCTAATTTAAAGTATATACACACACACATGTATTTATACACACAAGTAACAAACACATGAACAGCTGTTATAAAATCTCAGCTATATTCTGTAGAGCCATACAAAATGAAAGGTAAAAGTTTTCCTTCCACTCTAGGGGGGCAGTTGGGGTAAAAGTATAAAAATTTCATACATGTTTTGTCTTTGTTACAGTATTACTACTTTTAGAAATGTAACCCAAGGAAGTAAATGGGGGGGGGGAGGCTGGAGCGATGACTCAGCACTTAAGCGCACTTCTCACTTGTGAGAACCTGGGGTTGGTGCCCAGCACTCACACATGGCAGCTCACAACTGTAACTCCAGTTGCACAGGATCCAGTGACCTCTTTTGACCTCCACAGGCACTAGGCATGTATATGATGCACAGACAAAATACTCAGACACATAAACAAATCTAAAAATAAAAAAAAAATGTTAAAGACGGCACGGTGGCTCAGGACTTTAATCCCAGCACTGGGGAGGCGGCCGAAGCAGGTGGATTTCTGTGTGTTCCAAACCAACCTGGTCTACATAGTGAGGTCCTCAGGCTTGTGTGGTGAGCACTTCACTGCTGAGGCAATCTCTTCAGCCCCTTCCGCCAGTATTTGGTTCAAGAGGGGCAAACAGGAATGGATGTTTCTAGAAGGGAAATTCATTTATCTTCTGTAGAAAACAGTGAGTCTCCTTAACGGAGAGAGAAACCAACCTCTCAAATGGAGGTGGCTGAAGTGCAGCTGAGGGTCAAACGATTTGGGATTTTAGAACCAGGAGCTGCTCACGCGTCACAAAGCCCAAGGGTACTCATCTGCTCTCCCTCATCTGTTAGAAGCCTCTAAGTAGACTCTGGGTGGACAGAACATTTCTAGGTGGCTCTCCCGAAAGCAGCTCCCTTCTTATCTCTTCTCCCAGTTCCTGCTCCTTCAGTGCTTTCTTCACGGCAGGGTTCACACCCAGAAACAGCCTTCTGCTTCCCCTCCTAGACCAAGAGATCCCCGGAGCAGACAGCCAGTTGTTGTAGGAATTTAGCAGAGTCATTTTATTTGTTTTTTTTTTTTATTTTAGAAGTCCTTTGACCTTGAAGAATCCTTGTGGAATACAAGGATTCTTTGTTTTCCGTGATTTGTAGAATTGTTTTGCTGAAGGGGTATTGTAGCCATCCCATGACATTGGTCATAAGACACCTCAGGCACACCTGAGGCTCTTGAATTATTGTGTATTGCAAATGTTACATAATAAGGACTAAAGTCTTGAGGGCACGTGATGTTCTCCTTTAGCAAGACATGTAAATTAGCTTAGGGACCTTGGTATGAGGAAATAATTTGTGTAACATCAATAAATAGGCCTTTGTAAGGCTGTTCGGGGTTCAGTCCAGCAGAAGAGGCTAGACCTTCCTGCTGCCACATAGGTCTTAAAAGTTCATCTTGGACTGCCTTCTTTCTTCAGCCACCCGGCACCACACGGTGTGCCCCAGTGCATGCCCCGACAGTTGGTCTTCAGCCCTTCCACTGCACAAGAGGCCTGATCCAAGCAGGGGCTCCATAGTAGTTGCGGAATAGATAAGTTAAAAAATGCACCTTCCGGTATCAAGGATGCAGGACAGCATATCGGTCAAATAGCAATGACTCAAACTTGTTTCAGATAAGAATCTTGGGTTAAGGTGCAGTAGCTCCCAATACTTGGGCACCTGAAGCAGCAGGATTTTGGGGCAGCATATAGTGAGACACTGTCTCAAAAAAAACCCTAAGAAATCTGAGGATGCTCAGTTGGTAGAGTGCACACACGTAATCCCAGCACTCAGGAGCTAGAGGCAAGAGGATGAGAAGTCCAGAGTCACTCTCAGCTACACGGTAAGTTCAAGACTAGCCTGGGCTACGGAAGACCCACTGCCAGGGTCCTGTTTATTCTAACTGGACCAATGGACGTTGCTGTTTTAAATGAGAACCCAGGTGACACTGTTGCTCTCGCTCCTTCTGGATGTGACCAGGCTTAGTTTGACTTCAGCCTGCCACTTCCTAGTTGTATCCAGGGAAGCTGGATAAGCTATTCAGTTGGCCACCATCATCAGCTGTTGTTTTGACACAGAGTCTCACTATGTGGCTCTGGCTGTCCTGGAATTCATTATGTAGAACAGACTGGGCTCAAATTCACAGAGATCCATCTGCCTCTCCTTCATGAGAGCTGGGATTAAAGGTGTGTACCACCACATCCAACTATCATTATTATTTCTTATTCTGCCAAAACAGATATTCCCCACCCCCAAGAGATTCACTTTTGGAAGTTTCCCAAAGTGGTGCCCCAATAAATATGGCCTTGGAGCTCAATTGGAAATGCAGTCTCTTCCCAGTTCCAGATTGGCTGCACTGAAATCTGGGCTTTATCAAGCTCCTTTGCATATTCAGGCTTGAAAAGCTTCGCTCAGTGTTGTTTTCTTCCTGTCTTTCATTTCAGGAGTCTGTCCCGAAGGTTCCATGGCCCTGGCCTTCCTGAACCCCTGGGGCAGCTGATTCTCACCCATCTTGAGTGTGAGGCAGTCACCGCAGTGGGTCTCGCTGCTCAGTTCAGCAGAGCTCTCAAAGGCCCTGAGCTCCTTCAGGGTGCTCTGCACAAGCGACCGGGGAGGCAGGCGATGGATCTACCTCCTGTTTTGCTTTCTCCTCAGTCCCATACCTGCTCCCACCTGGCAGAAACTTGCATGGAAGGCGAGAGAAGCCCACCCGCAGTAGAGCTGGGCAGAGACTCCTCTTTTCCCAGTGGTCAGCTGCCCAGCTCCAGCCTAACTGACTCTGATTGGTTTTGGAATGAGCACATCCAGGCAAAGAGGGCCAGAGTAGAGACTATTGTCCGCGGCATGTGTCTCTCTCCTAGTCCCTTGGTGTCAGGCAGTGTGCAAGCCAGGGAGCACTCATGCTATCCAGAAAAGGTCCGGGAGCGGAAACGAAAGCAGAGCCTTCCAATGCACCAGGGTCCCCTGAAATCAGGCCCTGTCTGGGATCGAGCACCCAAGAAGGGGGAGACCCGGGTAAAAGAGCAGCTCCATCTACTGAAACAACAGCTAAGACATCTCCAGGAGCATGTCCTACAGGTCGCTGAGCCCAGAGCACCTGAGCAGAGCCCAGGAGGTACTGAGCAAAGAAGCCCCACGAGGGCAAAGCCGAGGAACAGCTCCCTGTCTAGCCCCCGGACCACAGAGAGCAAACCCCAGCAGAATTCGAACAAGGACATCTGTGGAACAGTAAAGCCCAGAATGGTTGAGGTACAACAGCAGGCGGAGGAGACCATGCTCCGTCCTTCCGGACCACGGGCTTTAGTGGAGACGCTGAGGAAAGAACTAAGCAGGGCCATGTCCCAGGCTGTGGACTCAGTGTTACAACAGGTGCTACTGGATCCACCAGGGCACCTCACCCAGCAGGAACACAGCTGCCTGGGGCTAGCATCAGAGGGCAGAAGCCAGCCTTCACCTCCAGGGAGGAGTGCCTATCAGCCCCCACTTGCTATTGCCACCCTACCTAGGAGGGTCCAGCCACAAGCTGGGGTGCCCTTGGGCAACTCATCACTGACTACGCCTCTAGATTCTCCTATGTGTCCTGCCTCTCCGAGAGCAGTTCCGAAACCGTATCAGAGTCCCCTGTCAAACTGTCCCTTGACAGCTGTGCCTTCCCACATCTGGGAAAATCAGATTCTTAGCCAGCTTCTGGGTCGTGGGCCCGAAGGCCATTGGAGTGGCAGCCCTCCCCAGGACTCGTCTGCCCAAAGCCGTACCTCCCCGGAGTCTGCCCAGCAGCCTTGGGGTTTGAGCCAGCAGCAGCTCCCCCTGTCTTTCACCCCTGTCCACCTGGAAAGCCGGCCTCTCCTACCCTCTGTGAAGATGGAGCGTGGTGGGCTGCAGGGCGTGGCCGACAGGATTCCTTTCTCGTCCATCCACATATCCTTTACTGCTCATTGGTGCATCATGGTCACCGCCCAGGCAAACAGGAAAACCACAATTTGAGGAGGAAATGGGGACAGATATCTATGTTATTCAGGAAATAGCTCTGTTTTCCCAGTGTCTTTAAAAAACAAAAACAAAAGACAAAACGAAACAGGGTCTCACTCTTTAGACCAGGCTGGCCTGGAACTCAGTATGTACTTCATCCAGGTGGCCTTGAATCTTGGCAGTTCTCCGGCTGCTGCCTATAAAGCAATGGGATTTTAAGTATGAGCTTCCATGCCTGGCTTCTCAGGGTTTACTTAATATGCTTTTGGCCTTTCTTCCTCATGCCTCAAAGCCTAGGAGTTGCATGAGCAAGTGGAAGCCATGTTCCAGACTTTAAATATGATAGGGAAGCTCATTTGCTTTATGACTCAGCAGATTCTGTCATAACTGACTTGGTACCAAGAACTAAGATGTGAGAGGGTAGTTTCCCTCAGAGAATTGACCCTTCAGAAGCAGCTGGAGGATGAGAAGCCTTCAGCTTAAGAGATGGCTATCAACTGGGTGGTGGTGGGGGGGGGCACACACTTTTAATCCCAGCACTCGGGGCACAGAGGCAGGCTGATTGGCTGATCCCTGAGTATGAGGCCAACCTGATCTACAGAGCAAGTTCCAGGACAGCCAGGGTTGCACAGAGAAACCCTGTCTTGGAGAGAGGAGGCGTGGGGTGGGGGTGGGGCATTTGCAGCTATCAGAGATGGAGGACTGGGCACATGAGATAAGACTCCCACTCTTTGAGGAAGCCTAGGCCATCCAAGCTGGCCTGCAGCAATCTGGATCTTACTCTACTATAGACATAATTGTTAGGCAGAGCCCCCCTTCTTTTCTTTTGTTTTTGGTTTTTGAAGACCGTGTTTCTCAGTGTTGTTTTAGCTGTTCTGGAACTCACTCTGTAGCCTAGAAATCAGGGCTTCACTTGCTTCTGCCTCCAGAGTGCTGCGATTAAAGGTGTGAGCCACTACTGCCCAAAGGGAAATTGTTAACATTAGAAGAAAATGTAGCTTGAGTAAGTATTTGGTTAGTTCCCTAACTGTGTGTTTCCCAGAGCTTTCGCTATGCTCAAGTCAGATGTAAAGCATCAAGAGACTAAAGGCAGCCCAAATTCTTGGGGCTAATGAACCCCTTTCCCAACAAGCATCCTGTGGAATTAGTGTGCCAGAAAGTGTGTTTTGGATGCTGCTTTTCTTAGCAAGCTGTGGGTGGGGAGCCCCGCCTTCAGGTTATTGTTTGCCTGGTGGCTCTAAACCCTGGGGACCAGCACCAGCCCTGTTCCTTAAGAGCTATGAGCGCCCCCTGCTGTGATGTAGTGGTAGAAACACACTAGAGCTCAGGTTTTCCTGGAAGGCAATGAAACATTTTATTTTCTACCACTCCCTCTGTGGGCAATAAGAATATCCTTATCCAGACCGGAAATAGGAAATTCTGTCTGGACCTTTGATATCACTGGCTTAGACTCCTTATTAAAGACTGTCCTTTTAAAAAATTATTTAAAATTTATTTTTGTTTTTTTGAGACAGGGTTTCTTCGTGTAGCCTTTGCTGTCCGGAACTAGCTCTGTAGACCAGGCTGACCTCAAATTCACAGAGATTTGCCTGCGTCTGTCTCCTAAGTTCTGGCACTAAAGGCGTGTGCCACCACCACCTGGCCAAAGGCCCTCCTTAAGAAGACTCATGTGGGACTGGGTAGATGGCTCAGTGGGTAAGAGTGTTCACTTCTCAAGCATGAGGGCTTGTGCTGGAATTTCCAGTATCCACATAAAAAAGCCAGGCGTGGGTGCACATGCCTGGAACCCAATGACAGAGACAGGCGGGGCCTGCTTGAGAGCTTGTTAGTCAGCTAGCCTAGCTGAAATGGGGGGCTTCTGCTTCAAAGAGAGATCTTCTCCCCCACAGAAGACAGCCCTCAATTCACTAGTATTTTTTTGGCTTGTCCCTGCCTGGTGCAAAGAGGATGAGATTTAGGTTTAGGGGGCCTATCCTAAGACAGCCCTAGCCCAATCCCGGTTCCACTCTCAGAGTACAGGAGAATTGCTTTGCAATGATCTGAGACTCCCAGGGAGCATCCTGCCACTTTTTCCTCCAATTATTTCCTCCCCTTGCTGCCTCTATGGGCCATGAAAGCCACACACAAAAAGGGAGAAGTGTGCATTATGCCATGCATCCCTAGCAGCCAGGCAGGGTAATGATGATTGGCAGTGCTTGAGGGTTCCCTCTCTGGCAGGTGAACCACACAAACACGCTCACCATCACACCGTGCCACTCTGAAAGCTCTATGATTAATTCAAATATTTTTGGTGGCACAACCAACTGGAGGCTATTTATACACTTTCTCCCATTCAGCCCCTGCTTCCACATTAGCCCCGTTTATTTTTATTTCATGTGTTTTCTCGTGCATGTGTCTATATGAGGGTGTTAGATCCCTTGCAACTGGAGTTACAGACAATTGTGAGCTGCCATGTGGGAAGTGGGAATTGAACCTGGGATCTCTGGAACAGCAGCCAGTGCTCTTAAGCACTGAGCCATCTCCCCAGACCCACATTAACCTTTTATAAAATAACTGAAATTCTGAACTCAGAGCTCCATTTGGCCCAGTGACTCACATTAGGGCTATGGCTGAGGATCAGGTATCTAAGAGGTGAAGCAGGAGCAAGGAACAAACTAACTTGTCCAAGGTCACAAAACAGGCAAACGAGGATACAGGATTCACACCTAGTATCTAATGAATGGCCAAACACAAGTTTTAACCACTGTACATTTTAGAAAGAAGCCACCGGAGAAGTCAGGTGACTTCCCCAGATCATATAGCTAATAAATGGCCAAATCAGTAAACTTAGGATTTTTGGTTCCCAAATCCAGAATTATTTTCACAGCTTTTATGAACCAATGGGGCAGGGGGAGGGGTTTTCCACACAGCAGAGAAGGTGCCTGGCCCATCTACATTCAGTGGATTTGGTTTCTTTTGGTTACCACAAGTTTTTTTTATTGGGATTGCTGCCATAAAGTTATAATTAAATGGATGTGATACCAAAGGTATCACATGGACTGCTCCTTAGCAGCCTTAGGACTGTCCCTGCTAACTCCAGACTTTCATGTGTGCTACAGGGCGGCACCACAGAACCCCTCCTATTGTTAGAGAAGCACATTCGTCTTCAGGAGGAGGGGTGGCCTGAAGTGTCATTTTCCGTATGTGTATTTGACTTAGTGCTGGCCATCCCCTCACCCCTTTAACATGCTTTCATTGACCAGCTACTGGGATGGGTGTGTGGAACCGAGGTAAGATCAAGTTCTCGCCCGCAGGGAGCTCACAGCCTCAGTGGGGAAGACAGCATTTGTAGTGAAAGTTCCAGTGAGTCTAAAATCGTAATAGAGGTTTGTACAGGGCCCGTGAGTCCTGGCTGAGCAAGGCCTAATTCTGTAAGGAAAGGTACCAAGGATACCGAACTTTTGAGCTGCAGTTTAGCAGACAATGGGAAGTTCTGCCAGGTGCCAGGTGGGGCACAGATGTAGCTCAGGATACAGACTTCTCTCCAGAGCAAGAGCATCTTGGGATTTGATACTCTGCCTGGCTAGTCAGGAGACCACTGAGGCGACCCCTCTCTTATTCTATAGGAAATTGAGGTAGAATGAAAGGGAGTCTCAAGGGCTCTGTCTGTGGCAGAGCTGTCTCCTCCCACCCTGTTCAGAAAAAGCACACAGGCTAAAGGATGCTGTACTGGTGCCAGACAAGCCATGAGGTGTGACTTTCATACACCAAGATGCTTGAATATTGTGCAACTTAATGATGTAGACGGCTTCCAGCTTATCTGATCCATTTCCAGAAAGGAAAAATATGGCAAAATCCCCATTCAGTCAAAAAAATAAAACTAAAGCAGAAACCACAAAGAACAGGCAATCATTTCTTGGAAAATGTGACAGAATTATTTGATAAACTGGTTTAATATTATTATTTTTATTATTATTAATTTGGAGTCAAGATGGGTAATCTTGAATCTGGTACTCCTGCTTCCACCTCCCAATTTCTGGGATTACAATCGTGCACCTATAACTTCATGATTTTGTAGTAACAAAATCCGTTTAGACTGGGTCACTTGCCCTTTATTGCCTCTCCATCCAAAAGGCAGTCATCTCTTAGAGGCCAGCAATGGCTCTGCAGGTAGGTTCAGGACAATCTTCTGGTAGTTTTAGTGGAAGACCTGAGGCTGGCCCGACACCACCACTTCGCTTTTTGCCACAAAGGCTGCTTTCCCTGGGTAGATGGAGAATCCCTGCTTCCACAGTCCCATGTCACTGTGTGCTTGCCACGTCTTAGAGAAAGTCTGGTGAGTTTTACAATTGTTCTCCATGATTGTGGAAGTGCCATCAGCCCAGAATGTAAGCTGGTGCTTTAAGATGTTCTTTTCCTTGACACCAAAGCACATCCAGGAAGGCCTGAGCCCTGGTCACTTGAAGAAGGCGAAACTCATGTTTTTCTTCACACGGTACCCGAGTTCCAGCCTCCTGAAGGCGTATTTCCCTGATGTCCAGGTAAAGTCACACATTGTGTTTCAGCCGCTGCGTGTTTTGCCCAGTGTGAGGCAGGTCCTAGGTCTTCACTGCCCTTCCTTCATGTTACTGATGGAACTGGTGCAATTTCCAGTTCCGAGACTGTCTGAAGAAAATCACGAAATACTACAAAAAGGTGGTTTTCAGAATGTTTAGGCCTTTGAGCAGTAGATAATTCCAGAAGTGCATGGGAAGTTTAAGTATGGAGGAAAATGATAGTATTGGGTGGACTCTTTGGTCTAGTAATTACTCTTTGGTGGGGACCTTACCAAAAATAATAAATGGGGCTGGAGTATGGTTCAGTGGTTAAGACCACTTGCTGCTCCTGGAGTGGACTTGGATTTGGTCCCCACACCCACATGGCAGCTCACTGCCACCTCTAATTCCATTCTAATTCATGGGATCTGATGCCCTCTTCTGGCCCCTTCAGGCACTACAAGCATGTGGTGCACTCATACACATATTGTTTTTTAAATGGGGGTTGAACCCAGGGCCTTGGGCATGGTAGGTAAGAGCTCTACCACTAGGCTATACCCCAAGCCCATTTTTTTTTTTAAGAAAAAGAATGTAGTTCAAGAAACTGAGAAAGGGAACTGCTGATATTAGAGTCAACTCTGTGCTAAAATGCTCTGTGGTGTGAGAGGCCTGGGGTGCAATCTGCCAGGCTCTGCTTTCACGGATCAGTTCTAAGTATGAAATACAGTTCAGTTTCCACTAGTGGTGCTGGCCGCCTCTCTACATAGAAGTTAAGATCCCTGGACCTCAATAAACCAGGCTTTCAAGCCCCTCAAACCAACAGAGAACAACCTTTGGAAAGCCGAGTACAAACAAACCTACAACTGAAAGAAAAGTCTCAATATCTGGTAAAGGGACTAGCAGACACGGATTCAGGATCATCAACTTGGTATATTTTCCAGTTCTGGAAAAAAATTAAGAATCCAAGACTACTTAATGGTAAAGCATCACTCAGCAATATATTTGACAGCTGAGTTTCTTAAAGAATATATATGTATATATACATATATATAAACGTACCCATGAAGTCTCTACAAGCCTTATCAATGAAAGGTTTCCTAAAGATTTTTGCCTTTCTTTATGGCTTCCTGTGTCCATCATATGAACTTCCTGATACAAAATTTAAAGAGGTCCCAAGACCTTGGATACCTTGGGTATCCCTTTGCACTGTCCAAAGCTTCATGTATACAGTGGGAGCCCCTCACTGTGGCAGCCTTGGTGTGATTAACAGACCAATCAAGATTCATACTGCCAGTAAAGGAAGCTCACCTTTATTTGATGATGAGCAGCCTTGCGGAGAAGAAACTGAAGATGGAATTATACATAATGAGTTGTTTTGGACTACACCATAAAATGCTATGAGGGTTTCATGATCAATGCTGACAGCTTTGAAGAGATGAATGCAGAGCTTCAGTCGAAGCTGAAGAATCCATTTAAGGTAGACACATCCAAGCTGGAGTCATTTGCACTAAATGAACAGATTACAAGACTGGAGCAAGGAAGAGAAAAAACGGAATCATCTGATATCATTGAAGAAACCGAAAACTTCCCTGCATGTGTATGTTCAAAAGCATAAAGCATACATGAGCAGTTTGGAGTTGCATTTATCCATTCTAGACCAGAAACTGAGTGGTCTTGATGAAGAAATTGATAGAGTCTAACTAGAATGTAAAACAATAAGACAGATACAGAATAAGCTCACCTACACAATACTGTTGATAACCAAAAGTACTCAGTTGCAGACACTGAGAGAATAAATCGTGAAAGAAATGAATTGCTGCAGACCATGGGATTGGTCTAGCAGAGTACAAGTTGGCTGGAATAGGAAAGCTTATTCCCACAGGTGCTGACAATTTCAAAGGTTATGAGTTCAAAATTAAGTTTACTCCCAAAGTTGGTGGCAAATGCCATGTAAAATACAGGGCTCAGTGTATGTACCTCTCAAAGAGCTCCTGAATGAAAGGGACGAAGAAGTGAACAGAGCTCTGATTAAAAAGATCGGCCTGGAAGATGCTTTAGAACAACCCAACACCATGAAGACAGAGCAGAAGTGCGAGGTGCAAAAGCTGGACGACCTTTACCAGCAAGAAGCTCAGGAAGCTGAGGAAGCAGATGAGAAGTATGCCAGGGAGCTTGAATTACTGGAGAAACACCAGTGAACGAGGGCCTCGGTGAAGCCATGGATGTGTTATGGGCTGTCCAGGTGGAATACCAACAAGTTGTACTAACTTCAACTGAAGAAGGGACAAAAGTAAGAAATAACTTACAGCATCTTTTAGAGAAGACTGCTGAAGAACAGATTGCTAAAGCTGATGCAGAGTATGAAGGATGCATGTCTGAAGATCTCTTGGAAAATATCAGAGAAGTATAAGAGTAACGCTGCTCTATTTAAGGCTTCTGGTGAATGAAGATAAACTAATGGTGACTATCTTCTATCTGCCATACACATAACATTAGCTGAAAATATTTATATTCCAAAATTATGGCAACTTGGTAGATTAACTTTTTAGGTATAACAGACCAGTTAATAAAGTACATTAGTAAAGAGAAAAAAGAAAAGAAAAAGAATGAAGCACAGTGAAGAAATGGGTAAGGGGCTGGAGAGATGGCTCAGTGGTTAAGAGCATTGCCTGCTCTTCCAAAGGTCCTGAGTTCAATTCCTGGCAACCACATGGTGGCTCTCAACCATCTGTAATGAGGTCTGGGGCCCTCTTCTGGCCTGCAGACATACACACAGATAGAATATTGTATACATAATAAATAAATATTAAAAAAAGAAATGGGTAAAATGTAAGGAGCTTGGGATGTAGCTCAGTGGTACAGGACATGCCTAGGATGCATAAAGACATGGGTTTGACCCCCACTGAAAATACATATAAGACACCAAACTTACAACTAGACTCCTGTGTCTCAAAACCAAGTGGAAGCAGATACAGATCAAGTGTGCTGGTGAGGTAAATCAAACTGCATGTTGGAACCAAACCCTGCTTGTGCCCACAGGTGGTTTCTGAGATCCACTACTCTAATTTCTGGGGTAAGGGCTCTTATCTCAGTCATGAAATCCCTGCAGTAGACACTGACTCACATCCATTCTGCAGTTCCAGGAGTCAGGAAACTGCTCTCTGACCCACACCCTTACCAGCCCCCTTGGCTCCTGTTTCTGGGGCCCAACCCAAAGTCTTGCTTAGACATATGGACAAAAGCCTAAAAGACTAGCACATAAAATCTATTTTCTTAGTGAGGGAAGGAGTTTTGAGACTAACTGCACAGCGTTGGCCAGCCAGCACCTGTGGCTCCTTTTCCTGCAGTAAAATGGTTGGTGGTTGAAGTCATTCACCTTGATTCCAGGTTGAACTGGACACTGACAGTTGTGACTGCAAGCACCCCGTGGCAAATGTCTGACCTGATGAACCCCTTATTCACACAGTTCAACCGCTGCATCACCTCCCAGATGATCAAGTGGTTCAGCAACTTCCGTGAGTTTTATTATATCCAAATGGAAAAGTACGCTCGGCAAGCAATCTCAGACGGTGTCACAAACCCCAAAATGCTGGCGGTTCTCCGTGATTCAGAGATTTTTCGAGTTCTCAATACACACTATAACAAGGGAAATGACTTTGAGGTAAGTCGATGCACTGGGTCCCCTGAGATCCGAGATGTGTTTTCTCTGAATGATTAGCTTTCTAAGAACATCCCTTCTGGGTCAAATTCTGGGCTCCGTTGTAGCATCTTCTTGCCTAGCTTTTCTGACAATTTCTGCTCTTCCTAACACGTGGTTCTTGTATCTTCTCAGTTCTGTATGTGTGGCAAATTCAAATTCCTTCTGGATATAACAAGGCTGAAAATTCTAAAACTTTTGGGGCCTCCGTGAAGGTGCACAGTGGTGCCTTAGAGCCTAAATATCGAGTGGCATGGGTAGCTGTTTGGCTGCTCTCTTCCTCTTCAGGTGCCCAGTGTGTCTGGTCACAGGCTGCATTTCTTTCTTCTTGCTTTTCTCACTGTAACCACAGGAGTTTATTGATTCCTTCAAGAGTGTAAAGTCTGCTGGTTTCCACAGCCAGAACACGTTGGAAAGTGAAGGCTATCTATAGAAGAGGAAAGGGTTAGAGACAGCGTGAGGTGGGCAGCACCGTTCTACCCTGCCGTGTGGGGATGGTCATTTGATAGGCAGTGGCAGCAAGTTCCTACCCAAGCTGCATCTGAAAGGCCTGTGGGACATCCTGTCACCTATGGTGCTGGTTTGGGTGAAGGTTCTGGACCAGCCCCTTCCAACGGCTTTGGAAACAGGGATTTAAGTCCTTGGGATCTGAGCCCTACAGGATGGAGGGAGAGGCATGACAATCATAAGCTTGAGGGTCCACCTTCTCACAATAGGTCTAGGGAAAAGAACTCTACTACCTCTCATTTTCCTTCAAGTCATTTCCCACTTAGTTACAAAAACATGCCTAATCAGTGGAACAAGTAACTCCTGTAAGTCTCTAATATTTGCTTCCAAGACTGTTTCCCTGGATGGTCATCTAAAGTCTGGGTTTCACTAGGGAACAGGGCAGTTCTGGGCTGCAGAACCTGGGTGGCAGTGCAGGGATACTCTAAGCCAGCAACAGGCATCACTGCCAGAGGGCTTGCCATGGTGCCAGCTCTTCCAGCCTCAATTCTTCCTTTTCTTGGGGGTGTCTTTGGGGATGCAGGTCCCAGACTGCTTCTTGGAAATTGCCACCTTGACATTACAGGAGTTCTTCAGGGCTGTCTCCACAGGGAAAGATTCAGATCCTTCCTGGAAGAAACCCATTTACAAAATTATTTCAAAACTGGACAGTGACATCCCAGAGATACTCAAGTCTTCCAACCATGCCCAGGAACTGTTTCGAAGTTAAGATTAAAAAAATGAGGTCAAGTACAATGTCTTGTAATCCCAATAGTTGAAAGGTGGAGGCAGGAGGATCAGGAATTGGACAGCCTTGGTTACAGACAGATGATCAAACAAAATGAGAAGACTGGCCCAGGATGGCCCAAGGGTTGTCATAAATGCCAGTGTAACTGTAGTCATGTAAGAGGGCACAGGAGGACCCCTCCCATGGGTACAATTGCCATTTTGAAAACTTGTTTCCTTGTCCAGAAGCATCCAAGACTTAATCTTAATGTATCCACTGAGACTATCAGTGTATTGATCAGTACTACTGTCGTCAAGTGCTGGGACATGGGTCATTTTGTGGTATTTCTGCAGCTCTACAAAGATTCAGAGCCAGGCGGTGGTGATGCACACCTTTAATCAACACTCGGGAGGCAGAGGCAGGTGGATCTCTGAGTTTGGGGCTAGCCTGGTCTACAGAGGGAGTTCCAGGATAGCCAGGGTTACTCAGAAAAGCCGTCTCAAAAAAACAAAACCAAATAAACAAAAACAAAACAAGAAAATTTGAACTGTGGATAACTCATTGATCCTTATGCCAGGAAACTGATTGGTCAGGAGTGTGGAGGAATCAGTAACTACATAAACTGGACTTGCACTGGGCAACTCATGCTGTCACTCAGAATCTCAAACAGGAAGAAGTCACACCGACAGGGCACCGGCAGAGTGGCATTTTCATCTGACAACTTTGTCACTCAGGAGTGTTTGTTTCATCATCCAAGACTTTCCCTGATGACTTCAGCAAACCCAGCACAAGCTTCCTAACGGACCGTGGCATTGCTGCTTTTTGCATCTGTCTGCTGGGAAAGTAGGTCAGCAGAAAATCCTAACATTCCTACTTGACCTATGCAACAAAATCCCAGGCTGCCTATGCATAGAAAAACCCAGAACTTCATGATGAGAAAGCCAGGAGACCATCTGTTTAACTCGTGGAGGAAACTGAGGCTAGCACAGGCTGCACAGGGCCTCACAGGCCATAAATGGCATGGTTTGGACAAATGCAGATTTTCCTACTCCAAAATATTACAGTCCATGACAGAACTTGCACATATGAACAAATGACATCCACTTTTCCCTATGGATCTAACACAATTGTGAGACTCTGAGTGCGTGGGCAAGGCACCTGTAAGGCTGAACAACTGTGTCATGTCGTCAGAATCAAGCTTGTAAGCACTGCTGAAGGAGGGCGGGTGGGTATGCTTCAGGCTTCATAGTGCTGAATAAGGGGCAACTGTGCCCACAGTGGCTCCCTTCCCTGCCATCAACACAGAACAAACTCCTCATCTAGCTGCTCTATCTTCACGACTTTACGGGTGTGGTGCTGGCTATCGCTAGACATGTTAGAATGCAGCAGTATGAACAATGGCTTTCCTCTGAATTTCCTGTTCAAATAGTGGAGAGAAGAAACAAAATACACTTAACCAAAATTAATTCTTATATATTACTGATGTTTGGGTGTTTTACTGGATATTGAACCTAGGGCCCCCTTCCTTCTTGCTAAGCATATGCTCTATCATTGAACTCCACTCTGAGACAGAGTCTATGTAGTCCTAACTGTCCTTGACCTCCCAGAGATCTGCCTGCCTCTGCCTCCAGAGTGCTGGGATTAATGGTGTGCACCTCCACAGGAGGCAAATCTCATTTTAAATGCCCCTCAATATACCTAACTATACACAACCACTGCTCTAGTTTGCTGCTGCTTTCACAAGGCTCCCTTTGATCAAAATGAAGGAATTTTCCAAAGCTAAGTTTTGAACATCAGCAAGCACTGAGTAGTCTGTGCAAGGGCACCAGTTGTTTGGAAACAGAATGACTCTCTAGAACGATAGTACAGCTATTCAAACATTAATAGGAAACAACTCCAAGTCTATATGTTTGCCCCCTGTCCCAAACCTGAACTTCATTAGTCTGTTTTTAAAACTGGAGTCAAGCCATCTCCAGGGCAGTGAACTTTATCCTGAATACTAATTAGATGAAAAATGTGCCAGCACAAATTGAAAACGTTTGTGTACTGCAGTCATGTCAGAAAGCACTCTCTAACCGCTGAGTTTGACACAGAAGAATGTATAAATATGTGTGCTCTGCCAGCTGAGAAACTCTTACTCCAGTTTTCTGTTCCTATCAAGTATGTTTATGTCAGTGTTGGGAACTTAGGGTGAGTGTGAACTGAACCAGTTATTACGTTCTTTCATCAGTAAGAACACTGCCAAAGGTGTGGTCATCTTTTCCACTAAGGTATATGTGGGTGCTTATCTCTCCCCAACCAGACATACTCAGCATCTGGTCAAGTACTGCACAATGCTAGAACCCTTTGATGGCAGACAGCAGGCATGGGCTGTAGGGTGTGCTCAATCATCTATCAAAAGCAGGTAGTTCAGTGATGTTCTACAGGGTAACAGTTACATTAGCAACTTAGTTTATGCTGAGCCAAGTCTATGTAGCCCTGGTTGGCCTAGAATAAGTCATATAGAACAAGCTGGCCTTAAATGTGCAAGTGTTCTCCTGCCTCTCTGGGCTTATAGGCATGTACCACCCTGTCTGATGTAAGAGCCTTTATTTCAAACATTTTTAAAAACAATCTTTTTTCTTTATTTTACATACCAATCCCCGTTCCCTTTCCCTCTCCTCCTTCCACTCACACCACCTTCCCCAAACCCTACTCCCTGTTTCTCAGAGAGGGTTAGGCCTCCCATGGGGAGTCAATGAAGTCTGTCATATCACTTGAGGCAGGACCAAGACCCTCTTCTCCATATCTAGGCTGAGCAAGGTATCTATCCCTCCACAGAGAATGGACTCTAAAAAGCCAGTTCATGAACTAGGGATAAATACTGGTAGCCCCACAAACTGCCCAAGGCACACCAACTGTCACTCACAAACATTTTCATATAAAAACTCCAGACCAGACTCAAACAGTAGGAAGCCAAAAAACACCTCCTGGGCATATAAGTGCTTGAATTATAGTTTCACCAAAGGAAGGCTAAAACATAAATGGCAGAGAAAAAAAACATATTATTTAATAAAGTTTTATACCCTGGCTGGCCTAGAACTCACTACTTAGATTAGGGTGCCTCCCAAGTGCTGGGTTTAAAGGTGTACACCACCATGCCCAGCTTGGAGGTTCATTTTCTAAACAGTCTCAGGGATAAAGATATAGTTAATTTAAGGAGTGCTTGTCCAGCATGCACAAGGCCCCGGGTTTCAGCACTGCATAAACCTATGTGTGGTTGCACATACCTGGAAATCCCAGCACTTGGGAACCAGGAAGATCATAAACTCAAGGCCACTCTTGACTGCACAGCAAGTTGAAGGCCAGCCTCTTCCAGATCAGCCAGGCAGTAGTGGCACACACCTTTATTCCCAGCACTCAAGAGGCAAAGGCAGGTGAATCTCTGTGAATTTGAGGTTAGCCTGGTCTACAGAGCAAATTTCAGGACAGGCTCTAAAGTTACAGAGAAACTCTGTCTCAAAAAAACCAAAAAGAAAGATCTTGTCTCCAAAATAAAGTCCAACTAACTGCAATTTCAGTGGTTTCTTGAGTAGTCTAATATAGTTTGAATTCTTATAAATATTCATTCTAGCCTCCATCCCCTTTGAAGTATGATTTCTTGTTCTGTAAAGTTTGACAATATATAAATCCCAAACAGAAATCAAAAATCTGTTGATGTTCTCATACAAACTATTAAGTCTTTGCATACATTTCCCTTACTACAACACTATTTCCAACACTGAGAAGGTAAGAACTCTAAGAATTGGAGTGGTGGTCAGAGATAAAGATCACTTTCATGTAAGGCAGAACTCTACAAGGCTGACTGGATGATGCACACCCCCTGCTCCCTTCCTCCCTGTTATTTTGAGGGAGGGCTGAATCCAGGTTATCACATATGCTAAGCATACACCCCACCACTGAGCTATACCGCATACATATTCTCTGCAGCTCCTAAATGCCTTCAGATTTAATGCTTGGGGAAAAGCTTTCAACAGGCATGGCAAATACGGTATCTCTCACAAAAAATGTAACATTATTCTCAATCAGATATACCATAAGTCCCAGGCTCCCGTGATTAGTAATTAGCAATACCTGCTATTGTCTGCCTTAGTTTCTCTTCCTGTTGCTGTAATAAAACAGCCTCACAAAAGCAGTGCAAGGGGAAAGGTTTTGTTCTTGCTCACAGTTCAATAGTATAGTCCACCGTAGCTGGCAAGTCAAGGCAACAGGGGCTTGAAGCAGCTGGTCACATTCATCCACACAGGAAGCAGAGACCGATGAATTTTGGTACTCAGTTCTGTCTCTCCATTCAACCATCTGGGATCCCTGCCCAGGGACTGGTGCAAGTCAAATTAAGATGGATCTTCACAGACATTCACAGAGGCTAACCTTAATCCAGATAATCTCTCATGTATCTGCCGAAAGAGCGGTCTCCTAGGTGATTCTGGATCCAAAGTGAAGACCAAGACCAAATATTGTAATCCCTGCAGTAGATCTGGGCACCTGAACTTATATATATTTATAAAATGCTCACCTACAGAAGTTGACTCATGGAAAGTATTTTCCAGGGTTAGACAATCTCTACATTAGATGACACAAACCTGAATAAGTGCTCAGAACAGCAGTTCTCTACTGTGGATCGTGACCTCTTTCAGAGGCGTCTCCTAAGACCATCTGCATATCAGATATTAACATTATGATTCACAACAATAGCAAAGTTTATGAAGCAGTAATGAAAATAATTTTACGGTTGGGGTCACTACAATACGTGGAACTGTATTAAAGAACTGCAGTATTAGAGGTTGAAAAATCACTGACCTAGAAGTTGAATGCTCAGTCATAAAACAACTACCACTACACAGAGATGTTGGCCTCTGGGGAAGGGAATGTCCAAGGACGGCAGAAGGAAAAACTAAGAAAACAGTAGAGGTACAGAGTCCCCCAAACCTCACAGGCTCTACAGGGCCATCTCTTGTAGTTTGGTTTCTCTTAAACCACAAATTTCAGAGACCTTCCCCCACTACCTGGCCTCTTGATGCCCACAACTGCTTTCCCATGTCCCAAATGCTGTTACTCTTAAATACATGTTCTTTGTCTGGTGTGTATGGTTCACTCTCTTCTGCCTTGGAACTTCTGTCTTACACTAGGACACTTCTCTCCCTTTGTCATCTACTTCCCTACTCAGGGTCTGACTTAATGTTGTCCCTCTTCTTTCATCTTCTCACTCACCCAATATCCCCAGAAACTCTGCTCGGATACCTACCAACCAGTCTTGTATAGATTACCTACTGTCTTGGCATCAGCTTTGCCATTTATAAAAAGCACTGATCTCCTAGTACTGCCTGCCCTAGGTTCGGGGAGAACAATGCATGTGAAATGTTTAGCGCCCCTAAAATGTAAAATGCATGGTACATTCCCAGTAAATGTTAGCAGCTCTGTTATTCAGCTGTCAGATGTGAGCAAAGTCATAAATTTTTACTGTTTTCCGTTGGCAAAGAATTGAGTGGCATAAATATGTGGCATCGCTGCTAAAAAACACATTTGAATCTCAGTTTTACTGTAACGTGCTAATGTGTACTATGTAGTGTAGAACTTGGTTTTGAAAAGATGTCAATACACTGTTATGGGTGAAGAAATGCTAAAGCCATGCACTGTAAACTTTGTGAATGTTTCTGCTTTTCCTCATTATAATCCTATGTTGTGCCTGTCATTTGCTAGTTTATTTCTAAAACTTACCTTGCTTATCTTTTCTATGACAATATAACCCATTGCATATCTGATATCCTTTTAATTATAGGCTTATTGTATTTATAAGATGATATATAGGGGCTGGAGAGATGGCTCAGTAGTTAAGAGCACTGACTGCTTTCAGAGGTCCTGAGTTCAATTCTCAGCACCCACATGATGACTCACAACTGTCTGTAACTATAGTTCCAGGGAACCTGACACCCTTACACAGACAATACATGAATGCACATAAATAGAATTTAAAAAATACAATTTTTCACCTTTAATAAGGTCCATTAAGTAGACTGGTTTTTTGTTTTGTCTTTGTTGGTTTTTTTCAAGACGAGGTTACTCCGTGTACCCCTGGCTGTCCTGGAACTCACTCTGGTCTCAAACTCAAAGAGATCCACCTGCCTCTGCTGGATTAAAGACATGCGCCTCCATGTTCTGAGTAAACTGTTTCTAACTTGAATATTTTCCTGATTAACTTCTGTAGTTATCCAAAACAAGTGTACAGTCATTTCACTTGTAAAAAGCTGTCTCTTTTTAAAATTTTGTTTCTTTTGTGACAGGGTCTCACCATGAAGGCCTGGTTGACTGGAAATGTTACAGTTTTGAGACAGAGTCAGCCTATGTAGTCCCAACTCGCCTGGAACTTGTTAAGTAGGACAGGCTGTCTTCAAACTTAAGTGATCCACCTGCCTCTGCCTCCCAAGTACTGGCATTAAGGGCATGTATCATAATGCCTGGCTAATGGAAGGTATTTTAAATCTTGGTTTTATGTGTTCCCCCTAAGCCTGATTCTCCCTGTGTGTAAACTCTTTTGTGGCATGAAGTATCTCTGGAAACTGACTCTTCGAGGCTAGGCAAACTTTAAACACTTTTAAATTTATTATTTTGGGTGAAACAAAATTTCATATAGCCCTCAAATTTACACTGTAGCTGGGGTGGGCCTTGAACTCCCATCCTCCTACAGTGGTTCTCAAGTACTAAGATTACAGGTGTGCACCACCACACACACATATGGTTTATCTTACACATTTGCAATTTATCAGCGGTATTCTTCCAACAGATCTGGGACTTTGGCTATTGTTTTTAATGAACACATTTTAACTTGGAGATTAAACAAAATAAAATAAAAAACAACAAACCCCCCTTGCAAATTTGGCCACAGTTTAGAAACTACCTTGGGATCTTTAAAAACTGTTAATATGCCAGGCGTGGTGGCTTAAGCCTTTATTCCTAGTACACAGGGGACTAAGATGGAACGATTGAGAATTTGAGGCCAGCCTGAACTACAAAGTGAAATTCTTAACCAAACCAAAAATAAATGAACAACAAAAACCCACATCCAAAAAAACAGGCTAGTGAATGGGTTAAGGTCAAAGATGTTTGCCATTTAGCTTGATGACATGTTGAGTTTGATCCTCAGAATCGACACGATAGAGCACTGCTATAAGTTGGTCCCTGACTCACTGTGGCATCTGTGTACCTACATATATACACATCCACAATAAATACCAAATTACTTTTAAAAATTACCAAAGCAGAGGCCACATGTGCAACACAAAGTTGCAATCCAACCCCTTAGCAGGCTGAAGTAGGAGAAACTTGTGTTTGAGGCCAGTCCGGTCTATACATCGAGACTCTGTCTCAAAAAACAAACAAGTAAATGAAAATCACAAATATGTGGGTACCACCCTAAATTCTGATATGTAATTATGAGGTGTACCCAAACCGGTGGCTTTAAATAGTCCCTAGAATCAATTTCTTTCACATAACATACTCTTCATATTTTACCATCCTTCCAAATATGCACATACAGAGAAAGGGATAATTTTGTATTTAGTTTACTGACTCTAAGAAAGCTTTCCACCATAACCTAATGGATACACAACCCTGGGTCTTCGTTTATCAGACTTTCCAACCAACACACCAAGACTAGTAAAGAGAAAATTCTCAGCACATTTTTTTTTTTTTTTGAGACAGGGCTTCTCTTGTGTATTCTGTGTGTAGCACTGGCTACCCTGGAATTCACTTTGTAGGCCAAGCTGCCCTCAAACTCACATAGATCCACTTGCCTTCCAAGTGCTGTGATTAAGGGTATATGTCACCACCGCCCAGCACATGCTTTAGTAGAAAGTTTAATGTCTAATAAATGAACAGTCTCCATTAAAAGAGTTTATAGAATTCACTACATGAGGTGGGAAGGTTTTAAGGGTTGAACCCAGAGCCTGACACTTGCAAAGAATATGCTCTACCAGTTATCTACATTATCACCAGCATTATTTAAACATCATATAAAAACTATGGTTTCCACTGTCAAAATAACACCAAAGAGGTATGATGTTACATTTTGATAGCACCTACAGTTCATCTGTGACTGAAGGACAGAATGATCAGGAAAAGTTTTTGATTATGAGATTACCTTCTCAACTGGCATCTTGTTTTCTCCATAATTGGAGCATAACACCTATTTAAAAGCCTACTAATTTTGAATTATGGCTACTATTCGGAACCAATTTTATCTATCTATATAAATATATTTAATATTTAAATCTATGATTTAAATAAGGGCATCATATAAAATTATTTTGAGACAAAGTCTTACTGTGTAGTCTTAGCTGGCCTGGAACTCAGGTACACCTTTAACTCAGAGATCCACCTGCCTCTGCTTCCCAAGTGCTGGGACTAAAGGTGTGCATCACCATGCCCAGTTATATTTTTATTTTAAAATTATGTGTATTTGAGAGTGTGGGCTTATGTATGAGTGCAGTGCCTGAAGAATTGTTAAGCTCCCTGGAGCTGGAGTTACAGGCAGATAAGAACTGCCTGATGTAGGTGCTGGGAACTCAACTCAGCTCCCCTGCAAGTGCACTACACACTTCTACATGCTAAGTCATGGCTTCAGCCCAAAGCTAGCATTCTAAAATATCAAGACAATTGAGATGGTGAGATATCTCAGTGGGTAAAGGTGCTGTTGCCAAGCTTGATAACTTCTGTTTGATTCCCAGGAATCATCCTAGGATGGAGATTCCCACAGGTTGTCTTCTGACCTACACACACACACACACACCCAAAAAGAGAACAGATTCCTGCAGGTTGTCCTCTGACACCCCCCCCACACCATATACTCACAATAAAATTTAAAAATTGTTAAAAGGACAGAAAAAGATGTTCTAAGCAAATGGAACCAGAAAATGAATAGGTGCCACCACTGTGGTGGGAAAAAAAATCCTCAAACATTGTTAGGACTGTTTCTAAAACACAATTACAAGAAGTAAAAGAGAAATTACTTCCCTGTGACCCAGGATTTAGAGTCGTCTATATTTTCACTGGGAAAATTAGAACACACGCACATAATGAGCATTTGCAAAGATATGACTAATTAAAAGGTAAAAACACACACATGTGTGTGGAGAGAA
This sequence comes from Dicrostonyx torquatus, assembly GCA_028555095.1. NCBI lineage: Eukaryota > Metazoa > Chordata > Mammalia > Rodentia > Cricetidae > Dicrostonyx > Dicrostonyx torquatus. The sequence continues at coordinate 6,397,959 of JAQHUG010000081.1, forward strand.
TGCACACATGCATGCACACATGAAAATATACAGAAACAAAGGCTGGGTATGGTGTCACACCCCTTTACCTTTAATCCTGTAAGGAAAGTCAGATCTTTGACAACACAGGAATCCAAGTGTACCCAAGATAGGAGATGTACAGAACATGTTAAGGGCTATTACACATTTTTAAAAAATCATTGTATACTTAAGGTACATATACATTTGTACCTTAAAACATTTGGAAAAAAAAATCAACATTCAAATGGCATCACTAATACTTCTAAGATTTAATTTGAGCTTAAGGAGGGGTGTGAGTACTGATAAATTCTGGCTGTAATATTTAACTTTAATAATAAAATAAATACATCCCTCCCCCCACAAAAAAAAATAATGGCCAAACACTCTAAGGAAAAAACCATCAAATTATACCCACCTTCATGGTGATAGGTGCTAACAAGCAACTTGATGACACTCACTCTTCCCCAGTGGAAACAGAAAGCAGTGTTTAGAGCAGATATCCTGATCAAATTCACCAGCTCATTACAGCCACCCAGACTCTCCACTGAGCCCAAGAGTATCTTGCTGGCTCCTCTTTCTGTGGTATACTACTAGAGGACATACAGGTGCTCACCTCTATCCTCAGACCTGGATAAAGGTAAGCCTGTTGCAAATTCACTATCAGTGTACTATATTGACTGGCTCTAGGAAAACAACTGCTTTTCCAAAATATCAGAAAAAAGCAATCAGATTTTATCTATGTAGGTTTATGACATAACCTTTCCCAATAGTGTGCCTGTCTTTCAGAATTGTCACCATCCTTTAGCCTACCAGAAATCCCATGATTAAAAGGTAGCATATGAACTCCATATGAGTAATCTCTCTTGCTTCTAGCAGTTTCCATATTATTTTGGAAAAAAAAAATACTTCACATAAAAATTCAGACTTCTGCCAGGCAACGGTGGCACATACCTTTAATCCCAGCACTCAAGGAAGCAGAGGCAGACAGATCTCTGTGAGTCGAAAGCCAGCCTGGTCTTCAAATCGAGTTCCAGAACAGCCAGGGCTGTTACACAGAAAAATCTTATTTTGAAACACATACACGCACACAGATTTTCAGTTATCTTTATCTGGTAATGCTGGTACAACACACAGTCTGTAAGAGCCCAGTTCCCATCTCTCTGCTCCCAACAGGTTGAGGGTCAACTGCCTCAGGTGAGGCTTTTCCTCACAGCAGAACTGAGACAATACTTGCATTTATGTCTCTAAGTGAGAAAACTAAAGCAGTCTCTACTGTTTCAAGGAGAAAAAATGAGAGTGCGTTTTCCCATGAGAATACTCCCATATGGTCAATTGAAAACATGTTTTTGTTGAAAGAATAAACTAAATACACTATCCTGCTGTATTAGCCAAGCCTCACATTTATATTATTTTCCTATGCTCTGAAGACATTTGAATTTTCAATGCCTGATTTATACAATATGAATAGGTATGCCATCAATGACAAGACAGAGGCAGTGAATAGGCAAACGCAAAATTTGGTTTTGTAAATTGCACAATACTGACCTACATTAATTAACTTCATATTTAAATTCTCCAAGTCCCAAAGCTGAGCACCAACTGCAAAGGAAAGATACCAAATATGAGGGTGATGGGAGGACAGAGTAAACCATTCTCACCTTCTCAGAGCCAGATCTAGGACTCGGCGAGGATGTGAAAGACAAGACAGACAGGTGCCTAGCTACTCAACTACAAAAGCAAATCAAGAACGGCAGTAGGACAAATCCATGAGAGCTGGGAGGGTCAAGGTGAGGATTAGCTCAACATGTGAATTGGGCCTTCAGATAATTAATACTTCATAAGAGAGAGAACGCAGGAAACCCAGAGGAAATAGTCAGGGAGCTGAGTGCTTGGAGGAGGTGGAGCTGGTGCTCTGCACTAGGTTCCTAATAGACTTCCATGCTCAGTGGATAAACTTGTTCTTAATAAGATGCTTAGTGGGGCATTGCCAAGTGAATTTGATAAGAAGCTGATGACCAGAGATAAAGAAATAGGCTACTTATGAAGGGGTGTGGTCTTTTGGCTTGTGACCACACCCTGCTGCCACCCCTTAATTAATTGAGCTCCTTTTGGGTATTGTAATCTGTGTATACCTTGTCTTGGTCTTGGTCTTTTAATAAATCCGTTTATCCCATCATACTTACATATAAAATTACAAAGAATTATTCCTCTATGCTAGCTTCATAAATGATTTTCCCAGGCTGGAGAGATGGCTCAGAGATTAAGAGCACTGGTTGTTCTTCCAAAGGTCCTGAGTTCAATTCTCAGCAACCATATGGTGGCTCACAACCATCTATAATGAGATCTAGTGCCCTCTTTTGGTGTGTAGGCAGAACACTATATACATAATGAATAAATCTTTTAAAAAATAATTTTCCCTACCATGAAAGAAAGCTCCACTATTTTTACACCATAATCAAATTAAGATGTTAACTTCTTATTTATAAATACATATATTTTTTTCAACATTCTGGAGGCTGGAAGTCTAAGCTGAGGAGGTCCAAATCACCACATTTTGGGGATACTGGTTACTCAGTGGTTACATCCTCACTATCCTTCTTACATGACATTTTCTCAGTTCATACATGTAGAAATCTGTATCAGAACACCAATCTCATCTGATTGAAACTATCATTATGCACCCATTTAATATTACCTTCTCAAACTTCTGCTAAGGAATATGACTTCATTTTTAAGTTGTGAGTAAAAAGAACCATCTAAGACACAATAATTGTTAATGAGAGAGCCTAGGTGTACAACCCCCTTTCAGTCATGAGAATTTAGGAGTATGTTCTAAGTGTATGGTACTTTAAGTTCCTGAAAGAAACTTAAAGAAAACCAAAGTGCTGGGTTATAGACCAAAAAACCCAAACTCTAGTTCTCCAAATACTGGAAGTTAAGCAAGTCCCTTTGTTTTTGTTCATCTGATTTAAAAACAAACAAACAAATGAACAACAAGGAGGTGGGGCAGAGGATGCTGTGACTAGAATGAATCCAATGTCCTCTGATCTGTTAAATATCGAGTGTTTCAAAGTGGCAGACCTTAAGCAGAGGAGGCAGGCAAACTGTGAACTAAGGCACTTAGACCCATCCACCTTCCAAAACAAACTTCTCAGTGTTTTTAGTTAAAAAAAAAACAAACAAAAAAAATAACTAAAGTCAAATATATGACAGCTGAGTACTTACACCCCCACTCCCCGAAACACTGTAGAAGAGGGGGTGGAGAAATTCAAGGGCTGGAGGATGTATCAGAATGCTGTGAAATGCTGTCTTCTGAACATGGCTGGACAGCAGACTTTTGAACTTGTACCTACAAGTTACCTGCATAAGATCAAACTACAAGACCATCCAACACTGCAGCAAGCAGCATGGACAGGAGTTGGCGGATCACACAACAACAACAACAACAAAAACCAGCAACAACAACAGCAACAGAGAGGACATGAAGGTAAGGTGGGTGGCTGAGGGAAGCTGGGAATAGGTATGATTAAGGTACATTGTATACATGTAGGGAATTATCAGAAAATTAAGGGTGCCTAGGTAGCTGGACTGGGGCTTTGGGCTCCTGTCTTCCTGACTCCATCTCCTAAGTGCTAAGGTTACTGGCATGATTCACTTTCTTCCACAGTCACAATTTTCACTGGTTGGAAAGTGCTATCCCCTTCTGTCCACACCTACCATGATATCCAGTGCACTGTAATAGTTAATTAACCTCTGCCTCCGGTGTCGCCTGTCAATCTTACGTGAGTTTGTGATCCCGCATGTACACAAGAAGCATCCCCTGCTATACTCTGCTAGATTGAGCTAAATGCTGTGAAAGAAAAAATGAGAGAACACCCAACCTATTTTACGGAATAAAATTTTGCCCAACTCTAGCACATCAACTAAAAAACACTTAGAAATTTTTAATTTGTGGCAACAATTCTGGCAAGCACTTAGAGGGACCCAACATACTCTGCTGACTCTTACGCCTCTTGACGAAGTGAGAGGCAGCAGTCATCCTTCTGAGGTTCCTTGTCTTTCTCATGAAGCCATTAAGGTCCTAAGAAAAGGGAAAGAGGAAAAGAAGGAGGGGGAAAGACAAGGAAGAGGGAGGGAAGGAGGGGCAGGGAGAATATTTCACAAGCATCATTCCTAGTCAGAAAGTAGAATCTCACCAAGATAACACCTGAGTGGGATTTTAAATGACAATGGGAGGGACTGTTTCTATTCTTCAAAATTAAGATTTTTTTGATTACTATCTATGATTTACTATCAAAAACAAGAGTATGGATGGGTATTTGGCAGGACATTCCAATTTCTTAAGTGGAAGACTCAAAGGTAAGCTGTACCTACATCATAAAAGCATTAAGCTGCCAGGTTCCCTGTGGAATCCCAAAACAAAGTATTACTGGCATGCAGAGGGCCATCTGCCACTGCAGCAGGGCCCAGATGATTGTGACCGTGGGTCAGACGTGAAAGCAATGGACCACACAACTGAGATTAGGTTCACTCCTTGAGGTACAGGTGCATATACAGGTGCATGGCCCAAGGTCTCAACTCTCAAATCATGTATGGATCAAGAGTCTCTGGCCATTCTGGTCCCCCATGGTATAGCCCTGTTGCTTTATCACAATTCAATTATGAAGGATTTCCTAGGAAAGAAAGTCTGCCATTGTCACCTCATTATAATCATGATTTCTTGATAGCAGTCCAGCACTGTGCTGTGCTTGCATAAGTGTCACCCTTTGAGGATGTCTGTGCACAGGATATCATCGATATTGTTCCTTCATTACTAGAAATTAGGTAGGTGCAGGAAGGCAGAGGGATTACGTATACAGGAAATACACAATTTTTAACAGCAAAAGACAGCAGGAGTACTCAGTAATAGAGACCTGGTAAGTAAAATTTTGTAACGATGCAGCCACAAAAGAGAAAGGAATCTAATGCTAGTCAGCAATAAAAAAGAACAAATAGCTGATATACACGCCAATTTGAATGAACTATGCCAAATGACAGAAGCTAAACACCAGTCCCAAAGGACTATATAATGTATTTCACAAGTATAACATCCTTTCAGTGACAATATTATACAAACGGAAAACAGGATGAATCAGAAATGCAGAAGGGGTCTATTCAAACCTACAAATGATGAAACTGTATAACAGCTGTACCATATGCTTAATGCCATGAAAAGAATACTAATATAGTTGAACCATTTCTTAAAGCTTTCAGAAAACACCCTTTATAATAAAATGTTATCTTTGGAAAGAGAGATAACAGAGATATTTATGTATGAATTGAATGATCACTAAGGTAAAGGAATACAAGGTAGTACACAAAGGCCATTAGCAAAATCAATACTTAGAGACAACCCACAAATTTTCTTTTTTTAAAAAAAATTATTTTTATTTTATGTGCATTGGTGTTTTGCCTGCATGTATGTCTGTGTGAGGGTGTCATATCTTGGGAGTTACAGACAGGTATGGGCACTGGGACTTGAACCTAGGTACTTTGGAGACCAGTCAATGCTCTTTACTCCATCTCTCCAGCCCACAAATTATTCTTAAAAAGGGAAAAAAAAACTTTTAATGCCGGTTACAGGTGGAACGGTGGGAATCTGAGGAGGACAGATGGCAGTGACTTTAATATAGACATTTTTGACCCTTTTCAATTTTACACCATGTGAATGTAACAACACATTCACAAAATAGCATGATTTTGTTTGAATATGTAATGCTTTGTGCATGACTGTAGTCTGGCATGACTCCTGCCCTTGCTCAAGCCTATCAAGTTTCCATGTTGGTCCTGAAGAGAGCGGCTACCACCTTCCTGAAGATGCTTCCACCTCCCCACACCCTGGGCTATCCCATACAGCTCAGTTCGATCTACAGCAGGTGACTACACATAAGGTGGCAGCACTATCTTCAGGACAGCTGGAAACCCTGAGGTTCAAAAACGTGTGAGAATAAGTTAAGAAGGACTTTACTACTAATTTGTAACTTTTAGTATGTGGTAGGTACTATGATAACAGCAGTGTGTACTATCCTGATTTAACCCTTAAACAACTCTGAGGTATTCTTTTACTATGATTCATAATATGTTACCAGGTGTTTATTATTTTAATATCTACAGATGAGGAAATTGGCACTCCGACAGGTTAGAGTCATTTGAGGTCACACAGGTTCTCAGAGAGGAACTGTACTTTGGATTACAATCTGTCAGTACAATAACAAGGAATCATTCTCCTTTTCTGGCCTGCCAGACACTTCAGTTAAAATTCTAAAATCCACCTGCAACAGCTATGTGGTCTGTTTGTATCTGAGATTTTGTTGCTTTTACAGTCCTGCTAATTAAGCCAGGCTCCAGAAGCCCATTAACAAGTATGTGTAACTTGCAGTTATCAGGGTAAAACAACACAAACACTGAGGGCCTCCAAACCAAGGACACCTAAGTGGAAAATTACATCAATCCAATCAGAAATGTATAGCTCGACTCTGGACGGGATGGTGTCTGCTTGACTTGTTCTTTCTGCCACAAGAGAAATAAATCCAGCCAGAAAATTTAATAACCTTTTCTAGATTATTCACTAATATCTGACCCAAAAGCAAATGTTAGAAACTGTATGGGTCTAAAATAAATTTTACAGGCTGAGAATATAGCTCGGTTGGTTAAACACTTGTCCATCATAAGGCTCGGGACTGACCCCCAGCATTGCAGGATAAGAGAAGAAAAGTAAAGAGACCGGCTGCTGCTTACTGCTGGTATTTTATGACCGCTTCAAGAATCCACGATAATATTAGAAATATTCCAATTTAACCTTAAATGATTCTCAAATGAGAAATTCTATACCTCATTTACCAAGTTCTTTGTACAGAAGTTTTCAAGTAGACCTGAATTCCTGAAATGAAAAATGTTACAGATAGCTTAAAATATCTGAAAGATTTTCTAACATGAGACTATTTTGTATTAAGAAACAAGAAACCATAATGCACTAAAATAAAACTAATAAAATGCAAAAGCATACCCAATTGCTTTCTGAAATAAGAAAGACAGCATATTAATAAAGCTGAAAAATACCAGCAAGTGCATGAATGCTAGGTTTGGTACTATAATTCGATTTATCTTACTAAAAAGTGTTTACCCATCCCAAATTTTCCCAAAATACCACTGGTGGAGTTTCTATTTGGTTGCTTCTGCTGGTAATAAAAGCTTACGGATCTCTTTCTTTTTTTTTTTTTTTTTGGTTTTTCGAGACAGGGTTTCTCTGTAGCTTTGGAGTCAGACCTGGAACTAGCTCTTGTAGACCAGGCTGGTCTCGAACTCACAAAGATCCGCCTGCCTCTGCCTCCCGAGTGCTGGGATTAAAGGCATGCGCCACCACCGCCCGGCGAAGCTTAAGGATTTCTTAACGTTTCCTATTGGCCTAGCAGAATCAAATATTAAGAGGTATCTCTCTTACTGCTTATCTTTTCATGTTTCTCTTTACATAGAAGTCATTTGTTATACAGAGCTCCTGAACCAGGCGGCTCCATGTTCCCCGATGGCTGCACTAATTCTCCCTCCAGCTTCTGCCAGCACAAGACAGGATGCACTGCTTACAAGGTCCATGATTCATGGACACATTCATTTCACAGGTGCTTAAAATGCTACAGAAAGGTTAAGATCAACTGGAGAATAAAGAGGCTTGCTTTCTTCTCAAGCAGGGAACATACTTTACAAGTCTTGCTTTGGTGAGAAAAGACCAGGTGTGGGGAGAGGTGGGAAAAGGGTCTGCTCTAAAAAGTGGTAAACAAGTCTGTACAAACAACAATTCTATTTGATTATCTTGCCCATTATCTTTTTCTAATATAACAAAGGTAACTGATACAGATCAGTATGTAGAAATGTTATAAGCCTTAGCCACCAAAATAGCTTATTAAACACTAAAAATAGTGAAAATCACTTAATAAAGCAAATTATACATTCGATATTAACTTGTTAATGAACCCGGTCTTTTACGCTTAAACATTCAGAATATCAAGAAAGATATTAAAGTACAGGAAGTTGTTGCGGTTTCCATTGGTGCCTTTAGTCTCATAAAACCACTACTGAACCCAAAGTGATACTTCTAAACCGTAATGAAATATTACCTCTAGGCATAGTATTTAATGTCGGTCAAAAAACGTGATTTCCATGACACAATGCATAGTTCTTCAGTGAACATGTTCACAAGTTGTTGTTACGAACTAGAAGTGGTTTATGAAGAAGAAAGTTCATCTATATCTTCCTTCATGATAGAAATGACTTTAATTTTTAGACTGAAAAAAGGAAAAAAGCCCCCTTTCTATATTTAAAGAAGAATACTATCTGGGTTTTCAGCTCTGCTTCTGGCTCTGGTTGGAATTATCCATAAGAGATGAAAGTCTATGTAGAAGACCAAGCTTTCTAATAATGAGCAATCTGGCAAGAACCTAAAAAGCTAGCAGGGTCAAAGGTTGCTTGCCAGAGAGCCTTGCACTTCCATGTATCCTCCCCGATCCTGACTTAAAAAGCAACAATTCAAGTTCAAAGTAAAGCAACAGTTTGAGTTCTGTGGAACACAGCAGTTCTAGTCACCTGTATTCAAAACCAGCTAAAGAAAATAAACAAAAAAACAAACATAAAGTAGCACAAAGAGAAAAAATAAAGAGATAACAACTTATCACTCCATCTTTCCCTCTACAAAAATGTCACAGAAGAGACATGCTCCAGGGAACTGATGGATATTTAGACTCCATCTCTGCTAGTCTTTAAGACATGAAGAAAAACAAGCTATAAAGCAAAGCCAAATATTTTGATTATCATTGCACCTTAAGTTTTACAATGTGCTACAAACAGCTGTGCTAATCATTCAATGATAAAGAGGTTGGAGGTGTTCAGCAAGCAGGTAATCAGGACACTGCACTTAAATAGCAATAAAAACAAATTTAAGAAAATAAAAGGGCCCATGCTGTACAGCCCATGAATCTCATTGGCTTTATCGTGAAAGTTTATTGTTTTTAATCCTAGTACAATCAGCTACCAGTTACATACAGTAAAAAAACAAAACCAGCCACAAAGCAATGATGATAGTCTGTGACAGGGTACAGTGGAGGAAATATTCTGCTGGAATCCTCTATCCCAACCTGACTTCAACAGTTAAGCTAACCCTCCCTCCCCAAATTAGTTAAGAAAAATTAATATCTTGCTTGGGTACAGCAAGATTCTAAAATTTCTTGGGGATACTGGATAACTTTTAAAAATGAAAGTGGTAGAAACAAAACAAAATTGAAACGTGGAAACACAAGAAGCTTCATGAGGTCGGCTTCAGGTCACCTCAAAGCGAACCACCTGGAAGGAAAAGAAAACAGGGTCACTCCAGGAATGGTGACACAGAAGATTCAGTAGACTTCAGTATCCATTCTAGCACGACTTCACCCTCCCCAAGAACAGAGGATCCTAGTTTTTCTTAAGTATTTTACAAGACTTACAAAAACCTGCTTTTTTCTAACATTCTTTATTGCAGATGTTAGTGCTACTATATACTTACTTGTTCAGAACTAGAAAAATGATTTTTAGTAAAGCATGCTGTCCTCAATACTTTTGAAGTAACCACACAATAGGCCATTTCTGTGGCTGGGTACCCTTACCTTAGAGGAATAATGCTCCAGTCAAAAACTAAGTCTCATATATATTTGGTTCGATTGAGGGCTTTTTCAGCCAGGTGACCACTTTCATCTGTGATCTTCTCCCAATCAGTCTGTCCGACCACAAAACCTATGGCCCTTTTCCTATCTGCATCCTTCTTTTCTTCTAGGTCTGCCCATCTCACCTAAAGAGAAAAAAGCATTAGTCTGGGTTGTTTGAAAGAAAGGAGGGAACCCCCAAAGGTGCCCTCTTTGGATAATTTAGTGCATAGATTAACAGAATTAAAATTACAAGTAAAGAAACTCTGCCAAAATGATGTTCTTAAAATGCCTTCTTGTGATGCTCGCCTATTTCAAACCTTTCCTCAACTATACGACCAGTACTACCACTAAAGCCCTCCTGCTCTGCCTGTCAGCTCCAAGGCATTTGTCCTCAGCACCACAGCCTTTTTACATGAGCAACACACTGTTTTCTTGTTCTCACTTTACAGCTCTGAGCCCTGTCTACCTAGAATCAGTCTAGACACCCTTCTCTGCTTTAGCCTTTGATTAACCATTGCTTCTCTAGGCTTGTCTGGAGCTTAACATACCTACTTTTGAATATTCATATTGCAAGATGACTATTTATAGAAACATATATGAACTTTAAACAACCTAAGCTTTAACTGTACAATAACTATTTCTTAAAATTTAATCAAGGAATAAAACAAGGGGGCTAGTAATGTCCTTTTCATTCATAAGCTACCAGAGACTACTGCTTCAAAGGTTATTATGGCAAGATTTCAACTTCAGGAATATTCCCTCTTGGTACTTTTTCAAAAAAGGATAGATTTGTAAGTTCTTAAAATATGTGCACATATCTCATATTATGTTAAGAGCAAAAATATTTAAAAGATTATGATACAGTTACTTTTACTGTACACATAGTACCAAAGCATATACTATGGTTTGATATGCTATATTTCAAATATAGTTTGTGATTTCTTATGTCCCAAATATAGGGCACTGGAATTCAGTAAGTACTCTTTCTTTACATTGGCCATGGAAATGCATTATTGCTTTAAGATACACTGACTTTCCTTTTTAACATTTGCAAGACTGACTGAAATGTCTAGATTTCTAACATCTGGTCAGAGAGAAGATATAGAGTAATAGCAGGGAAAACTGGTTAACACTTGAGCCTTTTTAAAAAATGATCTATGTATTTTTATCTTAAGTGCACTGATGTTTTTGTCTGAATGTATGTCTGTGTAAGGATATTGAATCCCCTGGAGCTGGAGTTAAACAGACAGTTGTGAGCTGCCATTTCAGTGCTGGGAATTGAACCCAGGTCCTCTGGAAGAAGAGTCAGTGCTCTTGACTGTTGAACCATCTCTCCAGTCTCCCAACACTTGATTTATCTTTATTTCCACTTCTGCTGTGCATGTATACACAAGTGTGGTATATGTGCATACCTGTGAGTGTGGAGGCTAGCAGCTGATCTCTGGTGTCTTCCTCTACTGCTCTTTGGCTCTCCACCTTATATATATTGAGTAGAATCTCAGACTTGTACCAAGACCTCTAAGAGTCTTAACTCCGTTAGCAGTTAGCCAGCTTGCTCTGGGATTCCTGAGATTACAGGCAGACCATCACACTCACCTGACTTCTGATCTGGGGATCTAAATTCTGGCCCTCACACTTGTACAGCAAGCATTTTATCTACTAAGCCATCTCCCTAGTCCCATATTTGATTTACAACTTAAACAGTTTATTCTTGAGTCAAATATGAGTGACCATGGCCTGGGAATACAGATCACGCCTGCAACAAATAACATGCCCCAATGTGGGAGCAATTGCATCAGGCTTTTTTAGGCACAGAACAAAAGTAAAAGAATAAATTTTTCAGATATACTGGTGCAAATGAACAAATATGGCTTTCTACCCCTCCCTGGCAACTTCAAACACCCATCAAGATGTTTATTTTTTTGTGTGTGTGTTACTGGAGATTGAACCCAGGACCCTGTACATGTTAGGTAAGTCTCTTACTACTGAGCTTTATGCCCCAAAAATATGTACTATGGGTAATTCATACATACTCTTAGTTCCATTTAGGATCAAGGGTACACATTTTATGATAATGTTACTAGTGTTAAGGATGGATGAGCAGACATTCAGTGGCCACTGAATAAAGAAAAGGTTAACTCAGATCATAGTAAATTTAAATGCTCAGAGCATTCTCAGTAGTCAAGCATAGAGCAATTGTATCCAACTACTTAAAAAAAATTCTTTTAAAGATTTATTTCTTAGGGGACCGGAGAGATGGCTCAGAGGTTAAGAGCATTGACTGCTCTTCCAGAGGTTCTGAGTTCAATTCCCAGTAAACACATAATGGTTTACAGCCATCTGTGATGGGATCTGGTGCCCTCTTCTGGCCTGCAGGCATCCATGCAGACAGGGCACTCTATATATAATAAATAAATATTTTTTAAAAAAGATATATTTTCTATCCTATGTATGAATGTTTTGCCTGTATACACATACACACACACACACACGTATGTGCACCTCATGTGTGCAATATTCCTGGCTAGAAGAGGGCATCAGGTTTCCTGGAACTGGAATTAAGGCAGTTCTAAGTCACCATTATGGATGCTAAGAACCCAACCTGGGTCCTCTTTAAGAGCAAGTGCTCTTAACTGCTGAGACTCTAAAACTTCAAAACTTAGATAAAATGTAATTTTCACTCATTAAAAAAATTATATCTAAGGGAGGGCAGATGGGATGGTGGATGTGAGGGAAAACTGCTGTTGGGGTGTATTTACTTATTATTATTTTTAAAGAAAACACTGATTTTAGTGGCCACTGAGATGGTTATGCTGTCTAGTTTTTTGTTGCTGTTTGTCATTTTGACACAACTAGAATCATTTGGAAAGAGAGACCTCAACTGAGAAATGACCCCATCAGACTGGCCTATCAGCAAGTCTGTGAAGCATTTTCCTGATTGTAAGACAGTGATGTAGCCTCGGGCACGTCAGGCTGAATAAGCCATGCGGAGCAAGGCAATAAGCAGCCTCCTCCACAGTTTTTGTTTTCGTCTGTAGGTTTCTGCCTTGAGTTTCTGTCCTGACTTCCCTCAGTGATGGAGTGTGACCGGAGAATTTTAAAAGGAAAGTTCCTGCCCTTTCTTCCCTTAGCTGCATTTGTTGATGGTGTTTTATCACAGCAGCAGAAATACTAAGACAGTGCATAAAAGTGTCTGCCACCAAGTCTACCCATCTGCACGTGGCCCTGGAGCCCATGGAAAGGCAGAAGAACAGAACCAAGTCCACAAACTTGTTCTCTGATCTATACACACACACACAAAGACATAAAATAAAAAATAAAATACCGATTTAGCATAAATGACTGATTTTTTAAAAAAAGTCTTTTTATTGCTGGGTTTGGTATATTTCTGGGTTTGAGGCCATTTTGGTCTACAGAGTGAATACCAGGACAGAGAGGGCTACACAGAGAAACCTTGTCTTGAAAAGCCAAAATCAACTGGACAGTGGTGGCGCAAGCTTTTAATCCCAGCTCTCAGGAGGCAGAGGCAGGTGAATCTGTGAGTTTGAGGCCAGCCTAGTCTACAAAGCGAGTTCCAGGACAGCCACGGTAGTTAAACAGAGAAACCCTCTTTTGATAAACTAAAAGAAAAAAAAAACCCCAAAACCTAACCACAAAAAAACCAAACCAAAGCAAACCAAACCAACAAAAGAAAAGCCAAAAATACTTATCATTATTATTAGTGCTTGTGTGAAAGCACGCATGCCCACACTGGCATGCACATGTCACAGCATGTATGTGGGGGTCAGGAGACAACTTTGCGCATTTTCTCATTCCACCTTTTTGGTGGATTCTGGGGATCAAACCCAGGTCATCAGGCTTGTCCACTGGGCAGCAGGCATCTTTACCTCTGAGCTGTCCTGCTTTCCAATGACTATGATTTTTTTGTTTCCCTGCTTTGGTTTTTTGAGTTAGGGTTTCTCTGTCTAGCCCTGGCTGTTCTGAAACTCACTCTGTAGACCAGGCTGGCCTCGAACTCCGCTTGCTTCTGCCTCCTGGGTGCTGAGATTAAAGGCGTGCACCACCACGGCCTGGTAATGACTACAATCTCTAAAGAAAAGCTAATACCTAAAAACTACTGCATTTCATGCCCATCTCTAATGAAACTTAATCTCTTAAAGTCAGTTAATTATTATTAGGCATTCACAGACCTTACACATTCAAGTATCAGAATGAATAAATGACTATTTATTTATAAATACTAAAAATAAATTATAAGACAGAAAAACAACTTCAGCCAGAAATGGTTTCTTAAATGTCCAACTTCCTTCTAATTTTCCTAAAGGAACTTTTGAAATTTACACCACCATGTCTTTTTTTGGGAAGGAGGGGGCATTTAACTGTAAAAAAAAATTTATCTAGGAAAAGAGGAAAGGTGGGACGGGAGGGATGGAGGGGGAAAAAACTGCAGTCGGGATGCACTGAAAACAAAAGATTAGAAAAGAAATTCATACAGAAAAATCTTGACTAACACTCAAAGGTTTGAGGTACATGTGCTTCACCCATTACCATTCAAACATTTCTAAGAAAGTAAAATTACTTCAAGATCAATTTCTCTTTAAAGTTGTACTAAATACTGCCTCTTTCTATTTTATGTGTGAGGAAATACAGTTTCTTTTAAGAATAGAAATCATAAATAGTAATTTTTGAAATTTTATTCATCTATTTATTATACTGGGGATGGAACCCAGAACCTGATATACAAGTGCTTAACCCCAGCAAAAATGACAATTTAAAGCATAGTCATTGGGGACATTTCTAATGGGACCCATTCTACAAGAACTACCTTTTGAAGACAGTTGTAGTTATGTGAGTAAAAATAGAGAAAAAAAGTTCTCATTCATTGTCAAAAGAACTGTAACTCACAAGTCCCATCCCAAGGAGAGTCACTCCTACTTTTCTTTGTGTTTTCTGAGACTGGGTCTCCGCAGCCCAGGCTGGCCTCAAATCATGGACAATCTTCCTGCCTTTATTCATTCCCAAGGTGATGAGATTGCAGGGATCCACCACCATGCTTATTTGAACTTTTTTGGTTTCCCAAGACAGAGCTAACCTGGAACTCACTATGTAAACCAGGTTGCCTCAAGCTCACTTAAATCCACCTGTTTCTTCCTTTTTAGTGATGGGATTAAAGGTATACCATTATACCTTACTTGTCTGCAGTGTATCAATGAGTTCTGAAATGGGGATTTTTTTTAAAAAGATTTATTTATTATGTATACAGTGTTCTATCTGTCTGTATGCTTGCTGGCCAGATGAGGACATCAGATCTCATTACACATGGCTGTGAGCCACCATGTGGTCGCTGGGAATTGAACTCAGCACCTCTGGAAGAGCAGTCAGTGCTCTTAACCTCTGAGCCATCTCTCCAGCCCTGAAATGGGGATTCTTTAAAATGAAAGACACCATGAGATAATCTACTAACATTTTTATTCTCTCATACAAAAATATTGTCTTAATATTCAAGCACTAAGAAATTTAATTTAAAAGAAACACAAAGAGGGCTCAGAGAGAAACTCAGGAGTTAAGAGTACTTGCTGCTCTTGCAGAAGACCCAGATTTGATCTTGCAAGTATAAGGCAGCTTATACATTATCTATAACTTCATTTCCAGGAGATCCAATATTCCTCCTAGTCTCTGCAGGCACCAGACATGCATATAATATATATATATAATATATATAACATACATGTAGGTTAACAATTATATCAATAAAATAAAAATAAATAAAACTTTCAAAAATTGACTCATCTGTGCTGAACAGGGTAGGTGTGCCTATAATTGTAGCATTTTTCTGTTTTTACTGGGAGCTCGACACTGAACTTTGGTCCTTATACTTACATGACAAACACTTTATGGACAGCTATTTCTCCACCTCCAACTTTCTTCTAAAAACCAAATGCTATTTAGATGAGTTTTCAAGTTTCAGTAAGTCTCTTACCCTCTTCTTCCCGGGTTCGGAAGCACGAGTTTCATAGTCATCAGGGAGCTGAAGGTAATCCTCCATTCTGCTGGCAATAGCCTCCCAGTCACGTTTCCGTTTAGTGCCAGTCCTCAAGCCATCCAACTTGTCTGAGGGACAAACACAGAGCCAAAGCATTAAGAGTGTGTGAATTTGCATACAGCACACAAAGGAAAAGGAGGGCTAGATTATTTCCAGAGGGCACATCCATATTATTTAATGCAGCACCATTTTCAGATCCAAACTATCTTCTTGTCTAAGAAAATATCAAATTTAATGTGATTCCCACAGTCTGCTTGGTGTTTGTACTGGATATTATTTTGATGGTTTTAGCAATAAATACGGGTAAGGCAAGAAAAGACTCTCCCCACCCTCAGAAAAATCACACTTCAGCTCTCATGTTCTAAGAAGAACAAAACAAAACAAACAACAAAAACCAGGTCTCTTTAAAAACAATTATTGCTTTTTTCTTTAACACAGTGTTAATACCGCTCAGTTGATCTACAAAGATGCATGATACTGTATCATAACAAAATCAGACAGCAACAAGACAGTAGTAACAAGATCATGTGTTTTTGATTATGATTTTGGATAAGAGCACCCATGAGTTAATATTTATGAGTAATAAATGTAATAATATGAGACCCCCTCTTTCTCTGAGTATACTGTAAAGTACTACTGACCACTTTGTACTTTGAGTATACTGTAAAGTACTGTTGACTCACCATGCTAAGGATTGATGTGAGTCCAAGTGACCAAATCTGGTATTTTGTTCTTAATCTTAAATTTGAAAAGAGTTGGCCTCCCAATAGCTCATTATTACCAAATAAACAGCACATTTAGAAATTATGAGATATCAAATTAGGTATCTTAAATAACACACAATGAAAATGTGTCTTTTTAAAATTTGTTAATATTGATTTTGAATATAGATGTAGAATATTATGAATTATGTACATTTGAGCTACAGTGAAGCACTTGCATCCTCTGAAGTTATCTAAACACACTATTGTTAAAGTGGGCTAATAAAGGAAAGTTTACTGCTTCAGAAACACATATTGAACATTCAATTCCAAAAAGGATGCAGAATTTGTACACTAGACATCCTTAAGGCACTGAGTTGGAAAGAATTTTATATGGAACGTGTACTGGAAGCAGGAGCAAGGAGAGAGAAGTTATGCTTTCTAATATACAAACTTCACACCCAACTAACTGTATACAAACTTTAAGAAGCCATAAAGATTTTGCGTAATTGGCAAAAGGTTTAGTTCCCATACCCTTCCCTCACAAAAGCAATTATCATTGAAAATCAGTAATGTGAATGACAATAGTTTACAAAACTCAAGAAAATTGTTCCATCTCGTTTCAACAAAATTTCCCTGAGATGGGCTGCACAGAACCAATCTTCTACCTCTTCTGTTGATAAAATGCTGTACCAAATGGCCCTACAGACAGGTCATACTGAACAGAATGTCCCTTGGCTACATAGGGACACAATACATGGTATCAGAAAACCCATGGCAATCCTTTAAGTAGTAGAGACCAACCTTAGTTCAAGACCTTAGACATGTAGTATCTTACTAGAGAGTAAGAAGCTCCCATATACTCATTCAACAAACTTCCAAGGATTTCCAAGCTTAGAACAATTGATTTGCATGAACATACTCTGAAGTGAAAGTTTCACATTTCAATTCTAACAACAGAGCATGGTCAGGCAGCACTGCAGAAAGGCAGGTAGAAACTGCAAGAGTATTTTCCTTGTCCACTAGGTAATGGCATCATGTGTTCTGTATTTGCAACTTGAAGTCCCAAAGCCTGCATTTCTAGTCAGAAATGCAGTCCCTTATTTGAAATCTTTGATTTGAAATTTTATTGTGCAAGCACATTTAAAGTTTCTTTTAAGTGCTGAAGAAAGTGTCCACATGAACATAAAGTAAGGGAAGAGGAATCTGGTTACAGAAGGAAGACAGGTAGGTATCCAATTCACTCACACATTAGAGGCCTAGTTTGCAAGATGAAGTTTTAAGAGGATGAAGTTTTGATTCAACTTGGTTGGTCACAGAATTTACCACATCTTTAAAACACTGCATGTTACTACAGCACAAAGGAAAAATTCCATAGATACATCTATATATTTTCTAAATGTAAATGGTATTTGAAAATTTGTCCAAAGTAAACATACAAGAGTTATGTGCCTACACAAATAACAATTACATCTCAATTGTGAAAAGATGATTCAGTCTGTCTGATAAGTAGAAGTCTAAAATACAAGTGACATTAAGATGAATTATGATGATAACAGTCTCGAATATTCTAGTTTGTACAAGTTGACAAACTAAAAACCACATGACTGCAGTTGAAGTAGCTTCAGTACTGAATCCCAGCAGATGTGCATCAAACCTAGCTCTTGCATTACCACATCTATCTCACAGTCAGGAAAGAGCAGTCAGGTGTAACTAACATTGGTCAGGCAGCTGTCAATCACATGTAACACCATGCCAGGAATAGCTCAGGCCAGTAACTGTTTTAAACTGATGTTCCTTCCGATTTAACAGACACAGGCCGACTTATACATTAAGCACAAATCAAGATTCTATAATGAATTCTGGACAGCTGCTTGGAAGAGTATATAAGTATTTTCTTACTGGAAGATTCTTCTATGAACCAAAACCCTCAGCTCCAGTTTCAGCTCCTTCAGCTCAATATGCAACACAGATAAAGCTTATTATGCTTCCACCTCAGTATAATCATGTTGCTAAGAGAAATTTAAGAATGCTGGTAGAGTATTCAGGGAAATAAAGTGCACCTGGTAAACAAACATTAAATTTGATGATATATGAAAGGCATGCAACACAAACAGGGTAATTCTCAGATGATCCTGAGTTAGGAAAGCATTTTCAATTGACCCAATGGGTCAATCTCAAAGGAGTAAACATTTTGATAAAGCTTACACTCAATTAACTTTTTTGAAGGCTGGATTAACTCTTAAGATAATCCAGTGGTGCCAGATGCTAGACCCTTTATAAAACATCACTGTCACTCCTTTTACAATCAAGTAAAAATTTCCCTTTCTAGATTCATTACTAAAGCCATTACTGAAAAGATTTATTAGAAATCCACTCTTTGCACACAGAAATTCACTGTGTAATGTCTTTAACACTAACAGACTGTATAAGATACATTTCTGAGAAATAATAGACAAGTCATATTTCTCAGAAATCAATATTAACATTAATAACACTTGTCTTGGAGACTCATCATGGCTATGTTCCATTTTCTTTTCTTCTCTAAAACTAGAAAGGAAAACAGAAAATGGGATGGTTCATTTTCTAAAAATCACAATCCCAGATCATATATTGCATAACACCTCGGGAGAATATCTGCTAAAATATGCGTCACTTTTACATTCCCCTTATTTTTACAATCATGCTTTGCCATTGAAGCTCATCACTAAAGCACCAGCAGAAACAAATGATCTTCTAGTCTTACAGGGTATTTTAAAAGTACAGCACGTCAAACGGGGTTGACCTAATTCAAAAGAAGCAGCATTTTAAGACATCACCCTTTTTTTTAAAAAAAAAAAAAAGTTGTGGTTACTATTTTCTTTTTCTAAAAGATCTATTTATTTATTATGTATACAGTGTTCCACCTGCATATATGCCTGCAGGCCAGAAGAGGACACCAGATCTCAACACAGATTCGTGAGCCACCACATGGTTGCTGGGAGTTGAACTCAGGACCTCCAGAGTATCAACAAGTGATCTGATGAGCCATCACTCCAGCCCGGTTACTATTTTCTTAAATATTTAACTGCATTTAAGCAAAAAGGTGCTTATGGTATGTATGGGGAGAGAGTCCATTACTGTTAAATTTCTCTGAGGGAAAATTTGTAGATGAATATTCCAATAAACCACAAACAATTTTTACTTGACACAAGCTAATTTTTTATTTTACGAGACAGGGTTTCTCTGTGGCTTTGGAGCCTGTCCTGGAACTATCTCTTGCAGACCAGGCTGGTCTCGAACTCACAGAGATCTACCTGCCTCTGCCTCCTGAGTGCTGGGATTAAAGGCGTGCACCACCACTGCCCGGCTTTTTTTTTCTTTTTTTTTTTTTTGCTAATTTTTTTTTTAAAGATTTTTATAGCAAGCACCTATTCCCATAATGCACTACTACTAATTTGTGAACTTATCTTTTAAGATAAAACCCACTCAAACCAACTGCTATCTCTAACTCAAGTGAGCAAAGCAAGTGTGTATACAATGTACTCCCCTTACATGGAAAGGTCAAATGAGCTGAATGGCCAAACTAAGTCTGCTTAGGATGCTGAGTTGGTTCTGGAATAACAATACACGGAGAGAAAAACTGAGAGTCACCTTTCCTAATCAATCAGTAAGTCCTGGCATTGCCCTTAAATTTCTACTGAGACACCTAAATTGACATATTAAATTGGCATTTTAAATGAAGTAAAAAGGATTTAAAAAAAAAAGGAAACATCTTTCAGAATCACACTAAAATATCTAAGGTACATTTAGTATATACAATTTTTATACAGGGAACTCTAAGGCTTGATTTAAGCAATCATTTAAACCGGTTTATCTTGTAACTTGGTACTAAAAACAGTCTGAAGGAAAATTTAAATGGAGTCTCCTTTAATATTTCAATTACGCATTTACTTCCCAACACAGAAACTCAAGTTTATTAACAGGGTACCTTCTTTTTAATTGTTTTAAAACCCTAGTATTTATTAGAATTATTACTAAAGTAATTACTAAAGTACTCACAAACAAGCTCAAATTTGGTTTACAGGTAAATATTCTTTTTTAAAAATGTTAGGAGCACATTTATGATTAATACTAAAAAAAGAATGTTAGAAGTGACAGTATGTTATTATGCTTATCAAATATTTCTAATTATCCTAAAAACTTCCAATGAATTTTTTTTGTAAAAAAAAAAAATCCTTTTTCCTCTGTCACAGATACAAGAAGGCAAGGCAAGGCTAGTGAAATAACTCAAGGGTGAGCACAAGCTTCTGGCCCTTCACTCGTGCAGTGGAGAGCTCTATGACCATGATCATCAGGTATCACATATAAAAACAGGAAAAAGGAAATACCCACCTAGCTTTGCCTCAGAAGTGTCCATCTCCCATTTGCTTTTCGGAATGTAACCCTAAATCGTACACAGAGAGAAGCTCGAAGGGTTAGAAAGAGACACATACATGCATAACACGTTTGAATTGGAAAAGCATTAAACTGGGAATGGATTCAGTTTCCACTCACTAGTTATAAATATATCCTTATGGAAAACACAACTTTATTATCCTTGAAGAAAGGTAAGTGACAAAATTCCCCAAACTTCGCTGCACTTTTAGAGCAGTCGTCAGGACAGGATCAGAAATGCACTCTGAGGCAGGTCCAGCTGAGGTCAACTGCAGCCTCAACACCAATGTATAGCAATTATGACAAGAATGTGCAGATAGCTACTGGGCCAGGATCAACAGCACTCAGAAAATTCATAAACTAGCTAGGTTACTTTCTAAGAACTGCTATTCTCAAGTAATTATTGAAGCCATTATGTCCAAAAGTGTTCTTCAAGATATTCATCCCAGTGTCTTTTTTAATACTTGGAAAAGAAAAACTGGTACTTGAACCCAACTACCCCATCATGAAGTTCACACTTATTTTAAAATGACTCAATCCATGTGCCAGTTAGATCTTACAAAGGCTAATTTTATTGAATCAACTTCAGAGCAGTTCTCTTTCACCAGATGAAAATGAAACTATTTCTGATAGCTTCTAATATTACGTTTTCCTGTTATGTGATAAACCAGAAATTACCACAGGCAATTTACAGCTTACATAAGATAACTGAATAATTCATTTTAAACAAATTCCCCAAACATCTTCCAATGTCCCAGGGTGCCTACAACTATGTAGTAATCCCTTCTGGTTAGTCTCCTAGCCATTTTATTCCATGTCATTTATCACAATTCCCCTTTTCCTTTATTTGGACTATGTATGATTTCAATTAGATCCTATTATACAGAAATGTTAATATTAGGACCTAGTGAACCAGACAAATTCATTGAAGGTATTTGTCTTTTACGAGTCATCTCTCTACTGTTGAGAATGTTCAAGGTCATGGAGCAGACTGCACACAGCTGCATTGGAAACACATTGGAGACATCGTAACAATCTCTACAGGAGAGTTCACTTGAGCATCTTATTCCAGGAAACCTTTGCATTTATACACTGCTAGTCTTCATGCAGAACTATAAATTACTAGGTAGTATTTCAGATTATAAATTACATCTTTTCCAAAAACACTTAGATCAAATCAAGAAAAAGCTGTGCTGACGTGATGATGTTAAGAGTTAAATACTGAGGAAATTTGCACAAGTGTTATCTTAAAAACCACCTAGAACCGTAAGCATCACTGGAATAGTAGAATTATAGACTCTAAATCATATGTACTAGGTTTGTGGAAGCACCAAAGGCAGGAATTTATCTCACCAACAATCCCTAGGGATTCTTTTACCTAAGAAAAGATTGGGTTTCGTTCAGTACAGAACTGAAAATGCAAAGTTTACTGAGAATTCTGTTAAAGCACAAAACTTGCTTATACCACCTTGGTTAATATTCTCCAGGAATCTTTAACCCTTGGGATAGATTCCAAGAGCAAAAGAGCTGGATTCTGCTATGTGATTGGGCTAAAAGAAGTTTTAGAGTCAAGTAATAAAGTATATTCACGTCCCCCTGCTGGAACCATCCTGGTCATCCTTAAAGCTATCATCCTTTAGCAGGCCACACGGAAATAAGAGTTGAGCAGAGTAGAATTTTAAGGCTTCCTTACCAGTTCTCTAATGGAAAACTAGTGTTGCAATGTATTTCTCTTTTAAAAAGTAACTGTACAATTAATTAAAAGCTCCAAGTTGACTACATTTAAGCAAGTGAGATGAAGCATATCCTGAAATAAAACTGCCACAAAAGATGGAGCTTCCAAAAGCTAATAACACTGTGAATTTCTCATAGTCACTTTCTAGTACAGGGTACAAGTAGTTAGGGAGGCTAACAGTTACCCAGAACAGTGTGGCCTTTAAGTAAATTTCTTGCTCACATATTAGAGTATGTATATGTCAAATGCAACCTGATTAAGAAAAATAAGACTTAAAAAACATACTGAGACTCAATTATCATTAACTTTAAAGCTTATTTTTTAATACACATTTTAAAAATCTAGGAATGCAGAGGTTGACACCAATGCTATATAAACACAGTTTCTATCAAGTCTTCTATGTCACACATGGTTTGAAGAGACCACCCCTTATAGACTGGTTTAAGGGACAGCAATCAGAAATCTCCGTTTGTACATTTTCATTAAAAGAAATATGAGAAGCAACTTTAGCAAGAGCTGAAATGGCAAATAAGGCAAATAATACTGTGGATTTAAAAAGCAATACTATTCAAAGGCATTGTTAATCTCTGTACCTCATTAGCCAACACTAACACGTCAGTAATTTTATAGGTTTCATTTCTTGAGTGACAAGATAAGGAAAACATCTCCAGAGGCGTAATCAAAAACATTTACAGGAGGTACACAGAACTTTAAACTAACATTATAATTTTATCAGCCTTGGTAAAAATCCGTTGCCTACACAGTCATTTTTGTCATCACTTAACAAGACAAAATAAGAACAACTCCAGCAGCCAGTGGCAGCCCTTTGCTTCTTCATTCAATAAGTTCTGCCTCAAGTGACAGAACTTAATTTTGAGAGCTTAAAGCAAAAAAGACACAAGTATGCATATATTGGACAGGCTATACCACATACCTGCTGGAATGGAAAAAAAAATGCCCTTTCATATGTAATTTACTTTTTTGAAAAGTATACTCTCTTATAACCACCCACAGCTAGATGAGTACAAAGATGAGTACACAAGAGCTTTTTTGGACTAGGAAAAAATAAAAAGTACCCAAAGCCTCCATGAAGATGATTATGGAAACTTTTACTATAAAAAGTGTGTATCAACACTATTTAATCTAACTACAGATCTGAATAAAAACACTCCTTAAGACTAACAAAGAGACACTTTGCTCAAAGTGGTTGGTCTGTCTCCTACCAGTTCGCTTTCCTCTTCTTCTGCATCTTTCTTTTCGTCCTTCTGTTCTTCAATATTTGCATCAAAATCTTCCATCTCTACCTACAATATACCAATAATCGTTTTTTAAGGATTGCATTAGTATTTAAGGAAATGTTGACTCACTAGAATCTAGAATAAACACAAGACAACATAGGCTCTTCTCTGTCATTTACCATGTAAATCTGAACACCCTGAACTTTGAGACCATAGAAAGATATTCCTGGAGTTTTTAATCCCTGTAGAGTTAGGCAAAATATTGTACTCTAATTAGATAAGTCACCTGTTTTTAATGCTCAAGAGATTACAGACTTTTAAAAACTTCTAAAGAGTATTTCTCCAAAATAAAGAGAAATGGGGTCAGAGGCACAATAACAAATATAAGAGCACAGAGATGTGAGAGTACTTAGAAGGTAACAGAACAGAACAAAACACCTGACAAACTGGTAGGAAACCACCAAAGCTGGTATAAGGAAGAGCAGATTAGTGTTTCCAACATGGTGGTTCCTCCAACAGGGACAGAGGATGCTAGAAGAGGAGCACAGTCAGGAATTCTGGCTACACTAGCATGGCATGTTTCAGGGAGACTCCAGAAAACAATCGCAGAATTAAAAGGACTTCATTCAAAACTGTTAACTTTTTATCTTTTTTGGACAGGATCTGGCTGTGTAAGACCAGGCCAGCTCAAACTCACAGAGATCCACCTGCCTCTCCCTCCTAAGCGCTGTGATTAAAAAATTGTGTCATCAGATCTCATCAAATTTTTTTTTTTTTTTTTTTTTTTTTAGACAGGTTTTCTCTGTAGCTTTGGAGCCTGTCCTGGAACTAGCTCTTGTAGACCAGGCTGGTCTGGAACTCACAGAGATCCGACTGCCTCTGCCTACCGAGTGCTGGGATTAAAGGCGTGCGCCACCACCACCCGGCCTCAAAATTTAAGGTAGTGATATGCCAGTCTTTATAAAGTACGTAAGAGGCAATCTAGCAAGTTAGTATGGGTATAAAACTGGCAATCTCGGAAATAGGTTTTTTATACATGTAAAGTAAAAACTGAGCTAAGGCTGGGAGTGGTAGCACACGCCTTTGATTCCAGCACGTGGGTGGCAGAGGCAGGTAGAGCTCTATGAGTTCGAGGCCAGCCTGGTCTACAGAGTGAGTTCCAGGACAGCCAGGACAAGACAGAGAAACCCTTTGAAAAACAAAACACAAACAAAACAAACAAACAACTGAGCTTAGGACAATGGCCTAAGTGATTTCTTAAGGTCTGGAAAAGCTAAGTTAAAAAAGGAGACTGTGTTGAGACAATACGGACATAAATGGAAAGGCAGTGCATGAACTCAGGAAAGCCAGGAAAAAAGAGTATGTTTTTAAAAGGTGGCATGATCAACTCTATCACATGTGGCTATAAATTTGGGCTACAGGAGAGTGTCTGCTCCCAAGCCACAGAATCACACATTAAAAACAGCACCATTCAAAGACCTTAGCACACAGCAGGACATCAGAGAGCCATTTGCAGGAGTTAGTTTCCCCACCATGCCATTAGCCACTCAGTCATCTCCAGAGCACTGTCTACAATGTGTCCAGTGTTTATATGAGTGATGGAGTCAAAATTCAGGTCACATGCTTTCATGGCAAGCACTTTACTGAGTGAGCCACTGTTCCAATGACAAAAGGTTATAAAGAGCCCAGCAGAGGTGCCACACACTATTAATCCCAGCACTCAGGAGGCAGAGGCAGGTGGATCTCTGTGAGTTCAAGGCAAGCCTGGTCTACAAAGAGTGTTCCAGGACAGCCAGGCTGTGGCACAGAGAAACCCTGTCTTGAAACCACCCTCCTGTTCCCCCCCAAAACACCAAACTGGGCATGGTGGTGCATGCCTTCTCTGTGAGTTCAAGGCCAGCCTGATCTACCAAAGGAGTTCCAGGCCAGTCAGGACCATACAGTGGTCGTTTCATCCTACCCAAAAAGGGGTTATAAAGTACACTATCAAGACAGGTGATGAAAAATATAGACCATTTTTAAGCTAACTCAAAAAAAAAAATCAAATGTCAAATTAAGGAACTGGCTATAGGTATGGCCTAGGGAAAAACATGGGATAAGTAAATCAAAAAAAACAAAAAGCCCAGGCGGTAGTGGCGCACGCCTTTAATCCCAGCACTCGGGAGGCAGAGGCAGGCGGATCTCTGTGAGTTCGAGACCAGCCTGGGCTACAAGAGCTAGTTCCAGC
>JAQHUG010000081.1:6441917-6493557 GCA_028555095.1 Dicrostonyx torquatus
TCTCTCTGTCTCTGTCTCTCTCTCTCTCTCTCTCTCTCACACACACACAATAAATAAATAAAATATTATTTAGAATGTGGGGCTGGAGAGATAGCTCTGCAGTTAGGAGTTCTTGTTGCACCCACTAATAGGCTTACAACTGCCTTCAACTCTAGTTCCCAAGTATCTGACATCATTTTCTGAGCTCTGAAGGCACCCATAGCATGTACATAAACTTCAACACACAGAGACATACACTCACACACAAAATAAATCTTTTAAATAAAATGTCTGTTTGGTTAAATACATATTGGTACTCTCTAAAGTGGAGTAGAAGGCAGGCACTGCCCCAAATACAAGAGTATGAGAGAATTTCTTTTGATGTGATAGAAATTTATTATTTCAATATAGTTGCTAAACAGTGGGGCTAGAGAGTTGGGTCAGTGGTTATAAGCACCTGCTACTCTTACAGTGGATAAGTTTAATTCCCAGCACTCACAGGGAGGCTCACAACCATCTGTATCTTTACCTCCAGTCCCAGGGTATCTGAAGCCCTCTTCTGACCTTCATGAGCACCAGGCAAGTTCAAGATGCAAATGCACACAGAGGCAAACTATTCATACAAATACTAAAAAAATTCTAAAAACAATTTTAATGTAGAAAGTAATAAGGGCTGGGGATGTAGCTCAGTGATAGATCACTTGCCTACAGAAATGACACTCTGGAGCAACACATTGGATTCGGTCCTCAGTATCATACTCTCCCCCCAAACTCCCACATTGTTAAATAAAAGACCCGGCAAGATGGGTACCTGCTGCCAAGCTAATAACTTGAGTTTGATCCCTGGGGATCCACATGGTAGAAGGAAAGAACTGACTCTAAAACGCTATCTTCTGATTTTCCCATGGGCACTATGGTATGCCCCTCATCCCCAAAACACACAAATGTAGTTCATCACGAACTTAAAGGTAAAATCAAACAATGTCAGAAAAAAATCCAAAAAAAGCAATAGGAGAACTTAATCACTCAACTTTTTTTGAGACAGGCTCTTATACAACATAGTGGAGACTGGACTGGAATTCACAGGTGTCCACCGTCTCTACCTCCCAAGTATCAGAATTAAAGGTGTGTACCACCAAAACTGGCTCACTCAACTCTTTCTTGCTACTGTTTGCTCAAGCTATAATGTTAAGAGACCTTTTCTCATCTAAATGGAAAAGGAGCACTACTATGACCTCAATCTAGCCCTACCCAGATGAGACACAGATCTGAAATTAACAGATTAGATGGGGGAGGGTGGGTAAAATACTTGCTGTGCAAGCAGTAGGACCTGAGTTCAGATTCTAGACCATTCAAGTAAAAAGTAGGCATAGCAGTATGAGCATATAGTAACTATAGTCTGGGGAAGTGAAAGCTGATGGATTCTGAAGACTAGCTACCCAGACAATCAAGAAAAAAAATATATAAAAGTTGGGCAAGATAGAGGAAGATAACTCAAATTGATCTTTGCTCTACATGTGCACATACAGAGGAAACATTAGCCTTACAAGCAGATACATACACACACAAACACACAAGTATTAGGAAAATCCTACAATCAAACTCAGCTTGGCAGAAAGTACTATCATCACAGCAAATCCTTATACTTGAAAACTGTTGAGGTTTGTTTGGAAAGAGTGCAGTACTGAGGAGAATCCAGAGAACATGAATCTACATAGCTCAGAGGTGCTTGGTCTATCTACCAAAGCCTAAGGAAAGGAGCAATTCTTGTATATGTCTAACTACTTTGAAAGATGTTCAAAAGCTTCCACTTTTTCAAAATTTATGTTTTTACAATAGAAATTTATGCTTATTGCAATTTTTAAAATCCAACATTATATAAACATATGCAGCAAAAAGCCATTTCATTTTCAGAGCACACATTTTCCCATACCGGATATATCCCAGGTCTTGATGTATTCTGTAGTCTTGAATCCTGGGGTGGTGGATGGTCAGCCATCTGTGGCTCAGACCCAAAGTCTTTCAACTTTTGAAGCTGTTCTTTCTGTTCTCTGTAAACAAATGAAATTGCCATTGTACTTAAAGCATGTTTACACCATCCCTAAACAACTATGACTAAACCAATTTTTAAAAAATACAAGAAAGAAACACAGCCAAAAACTATATCCTAAAACTCTGTGCAGAGCCCATATTGCACCTCTGTGGCAGCAACATTTTTGTGCTCTTACACAACTAACCCATCAGTTCTCTGAGATCTATAATCATAAATTATCAATGATCTTCAAAGACGTAGACTCTACAATCTGTCTCCATAGTACATTACCTACACATTGTATTTCTCCTTTAACCAGTCCCAAGTTTTCTCCTGCTAATTTTTTTCCAATTCTTCAAAAGTTACAAAACAGACTGTGAGTAAAATACAGTCTAGGAAGGCTTTTGGAGGAGGCCTATTTTGTTTGGAAGATGGGGTATGAGACAGCCTCATGTACTCCAGGCTGGGCTCAAACTGGTCAGATAACTTTGAACGCATCAGTCTCTTGCCTCCACGTCCCAAGCACTGGGATTACAGGTATGTACCACCACACTTGCCTCTCA
The DNA here is from genome assembly GCA_028555095.1 of Dicrostonyx torquatus. NCBI lineage: Eukaryota > Metazoa > Chordata > Mammalia > Rodentia > Cricetidae > Dicrostonyx > Dicrostonyx torquatus. The sequence goes on from JAQHUG010000081.1 coordinate 6,444,492, forward strand.
TTATGCACATTATTGTCATTATTTGCAAAGGAAATACGTTACATACAAGTTGAGTTTTTAAAGGGTTTTGATTAATATTAAACCTACATGCTCCCATGTCAACAACTAGCTATGTGGAGCCATAGCTGACCATATTAGATGAAGCAGTTCATCAAAATTTTCACCAAATTCCAATTGTACCTGGTCTACTGCCATTCATTTTTGTTGCACATCTCTTAAATTTTTTTTTACAATATTATTTTTATTTTGTGTCTGAATGGTTTGCCTACATGTGCATGCAGTGTCCATGGAGGCCAGAAGAGGGCGCTGGATCCCCTTGAAACTGGAGCCACAGACAGTTGTTAGCTGCCATAAGGGGTGCCAGGAATCGAACCTTGCTGTTCTGGAAGGAAAGTCAGTACTCTTAACTACTAAGCCATCTCTTCAGTCCCACTTGCCTGACTTTTAAAAGCATTTTAGTTTACTATCTGCTTTAGATGATAAGAACACTTGCCAGTCTATATTCTTAGAAACAGTACTTTGTATTCTTAATGATTAATTTATACTCTTTATTTTAATCCCTAAAGTTCCTTTACTTTTCCTTACAATCCCCACCTTCTACATTTACAATGTCTATTACAAATTGTCCAGAATTTTTACAATCTCTCTGTATGTACAATATTGTTACTCAAATGGACACAAAGTGCAAAAGGCTTGTTACTGGCTCATGTAAATATTGCTTATGGTATTCCTTGCTTTTATAAAGGCATAATATAACTTATGTATTCTCAACTACAACCACTATTATCCATTACTCCATATACTTAGATCAGGTTTTGTTGCCAAGGAAGAGGCGGAAAGGAAAAAAGATGAATGAGCAGCACCGGCAATTCTATGCAAAGCAACAATGCATGGAAAAGTAATTTTAAGTATGGAAAGTAAAGAAATTGAAAGTTTAGTAACCAATCACCAATCAGTTTTTGCTCGCCATAAAAGCATAGATTTTAGAGTCAGGGTCCAAATTCTGGGTCTACATTTAATAGTCAAGTGAATTTCAGCAAGTCTGAGTGTTATTTGTGAAATGAGAATGATATTTTCTCTGCAAGTCTTTAGACAGATAAGGTTATTAAGATGGGAGGATCAGCGCAGTGCCCAGCACAGAGTACATGTAAATTAAAAGTGCCCACAATTTAGAAGCAAGTAGCTAATGTTCTAGAGCAAGCCTTACATCACACTCATGAGTAACCTAGAGAAAAAGACCACCTGAGACTCTTTCACAGATAAAGAAGAAACCATCTGCCCCCTGGACACCGCATTTCATTCTCACTACAGTTAGGTTTTGTCGTTACATTTTTCTAGTACTAATGCTTCAGTTACAAATTCAATTAGCATAACCTGCAAATGTAGACCAAAATTGAAAGATGAAACAAACACATTAGAATCTATCAAAACTTAACCATTTATTTTCTCAAAAACCTGCTTGGGAAAAAAACCAAAACCAAAAATAACCGTGCTATCACAACTATATGAGAAACATTATATAATACCCACACAGCTGAATATAAGTTAAAAAAAATCCAACTTCACAATGAAAATACAGGAAGAAATACCTGCTTCCAGGTAAAAGGAAAGATGACCATCGCTAAAACAAGTATCAGTAGTCAGACAAATCTGAAGACACTCCCAGGTAAAGCATTCTTAACACCAGCAGAGAAAACTAAAGTACCTTCCACCATCACATCAAAGACTAGGACTATGAAGCCTATCAGATCCAATGCCAAAGAACAAACTGCGTACTGAAAACAACGACGGCCCCATGAAACCCAGAGACCTGAAAGGTTGAGATTTAACACTTAAAACATGCACACTCAAGATATGCCAGCAACACATCTACAAAGGCCAAGAACAGCAATCAATTTGCACATCCTAGATCATATTGTATAATTAACAGTTTCCAAATACCCATCCTAATCCCAAACAGCACTGAATAACCAGAAATACGAATTCAAAGTATGTGATAAGAAATAAGGTTTAAAAGAGTACCATTAAAAACACTTAATTAAAAAAAAAAAGTATGAAAATCTGTTCGAACTAAAAGAAACGATGTTAAGGAGTGAACTTACCGAAGCATTTTCAATTCTTGTGCAGCTTTCAAAATGATTTCGTGCTGCCTCTGACTGAGAACCATTACCCCTCCAAGGCCTTGGTCAGAGTCTAAATTTGTATCAGACCCCATCATTTCAGAGGAATGATGTGAGGATGGCATATGTTCCGCCATGGGGGAATGTCTATCCACATCAGATGGGTACCATCTGTCTGACAACCGTTCTCTTTCCCAGTCCATTCTGTCAGGAACATAATCTCTCTTTTCCCGCCATGAATCTCCTCTTTCTGGATACTCTCGAATCCTCAACTCACCCCTATCACGGAAATCTCGATCATACCCATGGTCTCGATTTCTTTCTTCTCTCCATCTATCATCCCGGTATCTATCCAAAGGTGGAAGAGGTGGGAGGGGTGGCAAAGGTGGAAGAGATGGAATATCCCGTTCATGAAACTGTGATTCTTGTTCATCCAGTGGTCTCCCATAATCTCTGTCCCACTCATTATCCACATTTCTATCATATATATCCATGGGTCTTCTAATCCGATCCACATCTCTGTCTAAGTCCCTGTCCATTTCCCTACCATAACCCTCATCCATGTCCTGATCTCTTTCCCAATCATCCCACCAAGGGCCTCGCCTATCTCCATCATGAGCCCGAGACTGTGGTGCTGAGAACCTGTCCTCTCTGCTGTATGGATCTAGTGTATCGTCTTGATAGTCACGGTCACATTCTCTCCAGTATTTCTCTCTATCCCAGTCATCGAGTCTTTCTCGCTCAAGTGGAGCATTTCTACCATCTAATGGGAACTCTTCATGTCCTCTCTCTTCTCCATGGTTCCATGGAGCCCTTGGAGGCTCATCTCGGTGATAAGAATACATTTTCTCCCCACCATCTCCTGGTTCTGGTCTGACTGGAACTCTATCATGACCAAAATCTGGCCTTCCCAGTCCCCTTTCTCGACTGCCTGGTCCCCGACTTGGTCCCCTCTCCCTGCTCCCAGCTCTTTGGGGTGGTACTCCCTCTCTACTTCCAGCCCTTCGAGGAGGTCCTCTCTCTTGACTGCCAGCCCTAAGAGGTGGCCCCCTTTCTCGGCTGCCATCTCTACTGTCCTGGCTGTCTTGTGGACCACCTGGTACTTTGTTCCGACTGCTTCCCGGCCTCACCAACACCCTGTCCCGACTGCCTTCTCCTCTGTTCATTTTCTCATGACTGTCTTCTCTTCTACCCATCATCTTATCGTGGAAGTCTTCTTCTGTGACCAGTCCTGGGCCTTGACTAATTGTCTGGCAATGACCTCTGTTTACTAGTCCTTTATCCTGTGTACCTTCCACTCTGTTTTGCCCAGGATCTCTGTAAGATGAACTGCTGCCTTTATTGCCTTCTAATCTATTTTCTCTGCTGTCTGGCTGAGACAGACCTTTTCCTTGGTTGTTTTCTGAGTGGGACAAACCAATACCCAAAGGTTTGAAATTACTATCTACAGTCAATGCTGCTGCTGCTGCTTCTCCCACCACGTTCTCTAATTTGAAGGAAAAGGTAGCTGGAGTAGGTACAGGTTTATTTGCAAGGAATACAGGCCGAGTAACACCTTGGGCTTTGTCCATTCCAGTCTCCATAGTTTGAGAATTCTGATTCCAATTAGAGGGATCTGTGGGCCCTTCCGAGAATTGGCCTTTAGGTGGCTCTTGTTGAGAGTCGCTTAGATTCTCATTCGACTGAGCCGCCTTGGTGTCCTTGACATCTGCAGCAGTGGAAAATGCAGCTGATTGCATTTTAAAATTCTTCTGCAGGTTACTACTTGTGTCTGCTAATGGTTCTTTGTTTCCTGAAAGAGGCTCTGCTTGTGACTTAGGTTGCTGCTGATGCTGCTGTCCAACAGTTGCTTTGGGGCCTTTCCACTGTGGTCCACTCTGTCGAGGGCTTAGGGATGTACTGGGAGTTATATAAAATTGAGACGCTGGACCCCGGGGGATCGTTCCCCATTTGCTTTTAGTGCCCTCTGCTGGGTGACTTTCATATCTGGGTCTTGGCCCATCGGGGCGATTTCCTTCAAAACGAGGCCCTTTGGGTCTCGGTCCTTCACACCTTGACCCTAAATCCTCAAATCTTCGAGGACCATCAAATCTACAAGTAAAACAAAAGATATTACTCAAGACAGTAAAGCAGGAAAAGAAAATTCTCCATGTAAGATTATTGAAGGCACTCTTGCCTTAGACTTTGCTTATAACAGTGACTCAGTCATTAGCAAACCCACGTCATCTCTCAGAAACTGGAATGTTAAGGCAGCAGTGCCTGGAAGATTTTAGGTCTAGATTTAGAAAGCATGCCAGAATTATCTAATCCACTTCAACCAATCTGCAGCCAGTCACTGATCTACTGAAACGTTAAAAAGCAATTAAAAGTGTTGCGCTTTATTACATGGAATAGTCCACTCCTTTTTAACAGAAAAAAAAATTCCATAACTATGAGTACTTTTAGGGTTAAATATTTTAACTAAAAACCAAGTATGGAACAATTAGTAGGAAAATATAATTATAAATACTGTTGAAACCAGAACTAAAATCTTGATTAACAAATGTCTCTCTCACACACACACATAACAGGCATATTTTAAAAGTGTTCTCTAAAGTTTTAGAAAGTCTGAACAGAAATTTGATGGTTATGAACCACTCAATAATTAAAGAAATATTCCTTCCAACAGGCAGTATACATCACATAAGAAATAATAAAATGTCAGGACTGGAGAGATGGCTCAAGTAGTTAAGAGCACTGGCTGCTCTTCCAAAGGACCGGGATTCAATTCCCAGCACCCACATGGCAGTTCACAACTGTACCTCCAGTTCCAGGGTATCCGACACCCTCATACAGACATGCATGTAGGCAAAACCCTAATGTACATTAAATAAATAAATCTTTTAAAAAAAGAAATAATATAATGTCATTGGAGCCCTCAGGATCTGCAATGAAATAAAAAAATAGTAAGTGTAGATAAAGTGTCAACAAATAAAAAGACAACAGGCCTCTAGAGAATGGTCAGCACTATCCAGGTGAGAGGAACCACCCTATAAACAGTTTATAGGACAGAAATGTTTTGCTTGAGACTTGAAAGGCAACTTGACAGAATGGCAAGGGTACCTCAGGCTAAGAAAGCAATCTAAGAAGAAAAAGGGCAGAGAAGCACATACTATGTAGGCAAACGGTTTAGTGTGGCTGAAGTGTTGGGGAGTTGGGAAAGGATGAGTAGAAAGCAGCACACTAAGGAATAAGGCAAAGAGGTAGGCGAGTGTCAGTCTCTAGAAGACTTTCTTGTTTGCCTTGTACAACAGCAGGCACTACTGATGAGATCCATACTCACTCCCCCTCTCCAACTCTAATCCAGCCTTACTGTAATTTCAATTTTACTGTAGACTCTTTCTCAACCTCTCTTGTAGCTAGAACTCACACCAAGCTCTAGCAAAAGAACTAAAAGTGATTGACACATCCTTCTGGTGGTTCCTGTCTATATCAGGCTCATCCCCCCCCACACACACACACTTCCTCTTTTTATGCTGCTTCCAAACAACTACACTGTAGTGTGTAAACAAGGGCAATACACAAAGGGATGGTAAAGTAAACAATAAGAAACCCAAGTTTCTAAGCCACTGTATAAATCTTCAAAGAGAATAAATTTCTAATCTGTTAAAGACTTTTGTCTTTGGGTTTCTGTAAGATTGATTAATTTATTCAATTGGTTAATACAGAGTTTAAAATAATTTTGCAATTGCTTTAGAGTCACTAAATACAATCTGACTTATAATTCATTTTGTTAAAAAAAAAGATGAAAAGGAAGAAAGTTTACAGAGTAATTGATCTTGTTTGTTTCTTTTGTTATATAGGCTCAGTTGGCCTAGAATTCATAATCAACAATTCAGATAAGGAAGGTGATACCAACAAAACTGATAAGAAACTGTAAAAACAGAGATCAAGTGAGTAAAGTTAGAACTGACAGAATTTTGTAGCCAGCAGGAATTAAGTGTGAAAAAGGAAGTTTAGAGGAGCTAGAGAGATGGTTATGGGTTAGGAGTGCTTACTGCCCTTGCAGAGGACCCAGGTTCAGTTCCTAGTACCCTCGTGTTGGGTATCTGCAACTCCCTTTCTGCCCTCCAAGGGTTCCTACATACACATAGAACATATACATACACATAAGCACATAAATATTAAGAAAAGAAAATAATTCCAACAACATATAATTGTCAAATTGATAACTAGGATTATATAAGATTACACAAAAGGAATCATCAGCAGAATGAACAGACAGCCTAGCAGGGGTTTATCCCTTAGTGACTGTGAATATAGCCCAGTACGTGTGTATACACACACACACACACACACACACACACACACACACACGTACGTTTAGGATGACAGCAAAGTTTTTGATTTAGTTGACATTTTTTTCAAGCTTCTTTAAATGAAGGGTTTTTGATTCACTATGTGAAAAACCAATGAAAAGTAATAAAATTAATTTCAGCAAAATATTTAGCTCCCAATCTCTGTCCCTTTCTTTGGTCTTTGCTAGTGTAAAAAGTCTTAGTTTCAATGGGGGAAACTACTTCTACACCAGGGAGCCAACACTAAATCTATAAAATGGAAGCTGAGATCACAACTTTACTTTGAGGCTCTGAATCAACAAAAATGGAGGGTACTGTATTGGTTGGAAGTAACCGATCCTGTTTGTTTGTTTAAGATAGAATCTTACTATGTAGCTCAAGCGGGCCTAGAAGCCATGACCCTCCTGCTTTGTGTAAATTCTGGGACTACAGGTGTATACCACTTGTACCAATACATTCAGCTAATCCTACCTCTTGGGAGGATGCTGGACCACATGAGGTAAACAGTATAATCTGAAACATGAGAGATTCTTCAAGACAGCTCTTACTACTTCTGTGCTCCAAGATTAAAGTCAATGGAAGGGCTGTAGAGATAACTCAATGGATAAAATGCTTGTGGTGCAAGAGTGAGGGTTGGAGTTTAGAGCTCCAGTATCTACATAAAAACTGGATGGGGGAGATGGAGCAATGGTTCAGTGGTTTAACACTTGCCCTTGCAGAGAATCTGGGTTCAAGTCCCAGCACCCACATGGTAGCTCACAATTACCCATAACTCCAGTTCCAGGGGATCTGACATTTTCTTCTGACCTCTGCAGGTAACAAGCAAGCACATGGTCCACAAATATATATATATAAACACTATAATTACACATAAAATATAAACAAACAAACAAAAGTGGATGTGGCACTCTGTGCACAGGAGGCAAGTCAGGAAGGAATCTCTGGGACAAACTGGCTAGCTAATTTAGCCAGATTACCAGCTCTGGGTTCAGCAAGAGATTCTGTTTTATAAACACAGACTATGAAAGGAAGACACCAACATCAATCTCTATATACACACCCAAACATGTGCATCCACAAATATATCATACACCATACAAAGACAACACCCACAAGATAAAACAGGCTGAGCAGTTACAAGGGACAGCTGCTCTTTCAGAGGACCAGAGTTCAGTTCCCAGCATCCCTATCAGGTGACTCATAGACACCCATGATTCTAGTTCCAAGGAATCCTTTTCTGGCCTCCACAGGCACACACATACATATAATAATAATAATAATAATAATAATAATAATAATAATAATAATAATAATAATAATAAAGGACAGAGGTCTTGTCTCTCTCTCTGTGAGTCAACAAAGAGCCAGGATCACCTGAGGTATCTGCTGAGAATAAAGGGGATATGGAATGACAGCCAAGAGGAGCTAGGTATAACAATCACCTATGACCACATGATCAGTTGTAGAAATAAGAATTCTAGGGGCTGGAGAGATGACTCAGCAGTTAAGGCATGTACTACTCTTGCAGAGGACACGAGTTTAATTCACAGAACACAAGTCTACAGCTCCCCAATGCCTATAACCTAAGCTGCAGGATATCCTTTAGTCTCATTTGCACATAGCCAAACACATAATTTAAAAATAAAACACATTTTTAAAAACTCTAAGAGAAAAAAAAAAAACCTCTAAGAGCTATGAGTATTTCTTAGTTCAATAATATGTATTGGAATTATATGCAAAGGTATTAACTGTGGGGGCCAGCCATGAAAGCTAAATTCTGGGCAGGTCACCCAAAGGAACTTCTTCCAACCATTATCACCTGGGGCTCTGGTCATGATAAATTTAAATAAGAGGCCTGAGTTTCAGTAGTTTACCCTGAAGCAATACCTGAAAGCAGGAAAACACCTCAAGCTGAGATTACCCGACCCCACCCAAGAGCAGACTATTCAAAAGAAATGCCTGACATTCTAACCACTGTAGATAGGATCACCTGCCAGCTCACCTCACCTCACCAGGACACCCCTAGACAAATGTCAGCCAATCAGGGGTCCTGAACCTTAGAGACTCCTCACCCCCACCCCATGGATGTCTAAAGTTTTACTATAAAAACCCAGTTCTAATTGAGCTCGGAGCTCTCCGGATATTCCAAAACGTAGGACATGTGGAGAGACCGAGTTTGCAAACTTGATTACAATAAAGGCTCTTTGCTGGGGCTGGAGAGATGGTTCAGAGGTTAAGAGCATTACCTGCTCTTCCAAAGGTTCTGAGTTCAATTCCCAGCAACCACATGGTGACTCACAACCATCTGTAATGATAATGTAATCTGGTGCCCTCTTCTGGCCTGTGGGCATACACACAGACAGAATATTGTATACATAATAAATAAATAAATATTAAAAAAAAAGGCTCTTTGCTTTTACATATGGGACTCAGTCTCCTTTGTTGGCTTTTGTGGGGACCTCACGGATTTGGGCATAACACTAACCAAATATCTTTGGTTCATGTGTTTTCTTTTCTGTCATCTAATAGAAGATGTGTTAGCAATAAGCCTTATATACTAGTATTAAAGCTATAGAGTATTAAAAGAATGTGATCAGCAAGAAGTGAACACTATGCCAAAGACCTCCTTTGGAGGAAAGGATTAGAGCTTTTGTTTGTCCGGCTACAAGTCTCACACTAGGTATAAAAATCTCCCTATGGACCAGAGCAAGCAGAAACATATACAGAAAAGGAATTCTAAGAAATGAAGCTCAGACCACTTTGCAAACCTACCACAAGAAAGTAGAAAACACATAAACCCACAATTAAGAGAGGCAACTATTAGTAGACCAGATGTAGGCCCATATTTCTACTTGATGTGACAGCCAATTTCTCGGGCCATGGTTGGTATCCAGAGCAGTCATATATCCTGCCAGACAGGCTGCCACTGCCCTAACAAAGGGTAAGGATGTTGTTTTGCTCCTTTCTTTGAATTTGGAGGATGCCTGATAGAGATGCTGATTCAAGCCTAAGTGCCAGCTAGCATACAGAGCAGATAGGTAGATGTGGACATGACTAAAAGCCATTCACCTGGTTACCTAGAAGACAGAATGCCAATGTATTTACCCCTCAGTTTATGTTTTAGTATAAAAGCTGTTTGGAGAATAAAGCGAAAGAAATTCTTCAGGATGTGATCTTAGGATTTCATGCGGGATCTCTGAAACTCTCCTCCCAATAAAGCCATGTGAGTTGTGTCTTTATTCCCGCACCTCCACGCTGGTCCAAACAGAGATAGTTTATGTTGGGGTCTGGTCAAGAGAAAATAATTTAGGGTCTGGGTTGCCACCGGACCCCAACAACAGAGTCTTAGGTTTGAGGTATTTTTAAAATTTTGTTTTGTTTTTATAGACAGGCTGGCCTTAAACTCCTTATATAACCAAGGATAGATAACTTTTGATCCTCCTGCCTCCACCTCCCCACTGTTGGGATTATATACAGGCATAGTTCACCATTGATCAACCAGAGCCTCCACGCACTAGAGAAATATCCTGCCAACTGAGAGATATCCTTAGCCTTCGATTTTAAATTCTGAAGACAAACAATAACAACAAAGGGTACTGCAGCAACTTTCAGAAGAACTGTGTTGATAGCAGGGAAGGATAAAGTAAAATGTGGCCGGTAGGGCTGGAGAGATGGCTCAGAGGTTAAGAGCACTAGCCGCTCCTTCAGAGGTCCTGAGTTCAATTCCCAGCAATCAAATGGTGGCTCACAACCATCTATAATGGTATCTGATGCCCTCTTTTGGCATGAGGACATACATGTAGATAGAGTACTTATAAAAAGTTGGCTGGCTTGTCTGTTGAACCCAAGAAGGTCAAGATTCCTAAGTACCAGAGATGTGGAGGAAAGACAGAGGAATTAAAATGCTTATTCAGATGCTGTAAGACTAGCAAGTATAGTGGTTAATGGTCTTGGAATGAAAGTGCTGTGATCCAAGCCTGAAAGAAAGAACCAAGGCCAAGGTAGACAAAGCCCAAGGAAAACCTGAAAACTTAGCATCGGAGTTCTGCTCCCCACTCTAAGACTGCTCAGAGCAGGAGGAGACAATCATTACTGTACTGGAAATTATCATCTTATAATAATTGAGATTTATTCACAAGGAGATGGCATATCATCTAAGAGCTGGACTTGAAACACATTTCAACAGAGTGGTTACTGTGTGACATTTAGGAAACGAATTTATGGCAATGAAAGTAGTTGAAAGCACTGCACACTGTACAGAGACAGCACTGATAAAAACTGCTTGTTAAAGGAAGGTCAAAATTCAGACCAGAATGGCCCAACTACTAGAGGACTAATCAATGAGACATGCATCCTTTAAGAACTTACACCTTTAAAAACAAAACAACAATTTCAAACATGTATTAAGTATTTTGAAAACATATATTCCCCATTACATTCTCTTGTCCTACCTACTTACAGTGAACCCATTCTTCCTAATCATCCCCTCTTTCATATCTGTGTGTGCATCCCACTGAGTTTAATTAGGGCTGCTTGGATGTGCTTGAGGGTTATTTATCAGAATTTGGGCAGTTTAACCTCTCAACCTATGGTTCAAATGACCCTTTTACAGGGGTTGCATATCAGATATCCCACAAATCAAATATTTACATTATGATTCACAACAGTAGCAAAATTACAGCTACAAAGAAGCAACAAATTTTATAGCTGAAGGTCACCACAACATGAGAACTGTAGTAAAGGACCGAGGAATTAGGAAGGTTGAGAACCTCTGGCTAGAGATTAGACTCGGTGGTTAAAAGAACTTGTTCTTTTTTTTTGGTTTTTCGAAACAGGGTTTCTCTGTGGCTTTGGAGCCTGTGCTGGAAAGCCAGGATCAGTTCCCAAGACCCATATGGTGGCTCATGATCACCTGTAATTCCAATTCCAGGAGATCTGACACCATCTTCTAAACTCCAAAATCGCCAGGCATAGTGTGGTGACACAAGCCTTTAATCCAAGTACTCAGGAGACAGAAGCATGTTGATCTCTGAGTTCAAGGCCAGCCTAGTCTATTAAGAGTTCTAGGACAGCCAAGGCTACACAGACAGACCTTGTCTCAACATCCCCTCACCTCACTTCCCAAAACTACCAGGCACCATGCAGTAAACATATATGCAGAAAAGCATACATATATACAAAACAACAACAACAAAAAAACACCCCCCCAAAAGTCAAAGATATCATTTAACTTTAATGCTCTGCTTGTATACTCTGTACTAGCTTAAAAGTTTTTTTAAAATAGTTATAGCTAGCCGGGCGGTGGTGGCACACACCTTTAATCCCAGCACTTGGGAGGCAGAGGCAGGTGGATCTTTGTGAGTTCGAGACCAACCTGGCCTACAAGAGCTAGTTCCAGCACAGGCTCCAAAGCCACAGAGAAACCCTGTCTCGAAAAACCAAATAATAATAATAATAATTTATTATTATTATAGCTATAGATAAAAAACATATTTCATAACAGCTTTCCTTCTAGTCCTACATATGAACAAACAGAAATTCTAAGTTTTAAAATATAGGGTCAGCGAGAAAGCTCAGCTGGTCAGTGTGCTTGCCACTAAGCCTGTGTGTGCTATCTTTGGGACTAACTGATGGGAGGAAAGACCTAATTTCTCCAAGTTCTCTAATCTCCACTCCCTCACATAACCACAAATAAATGTTTTAAAAATAGTGTATATTATCTTGTAACTATCATTTGGATTCATTGAATTCTTTCTTAAATTTATAAAAATTGAGATCTTAATGATTTCCCCCATATCCTGAATTACTCCATAATTTATCACTGATTTGAATTCTCATAATAATGTCAATTTTTCTTAATTATGCTTAAAAAGACCAGGATAAGGTGACAACCACAACAAAAGGAATGGTCTAAGACAATGAAACAAAGGTAAAATAAAATGTTATCATTTTAGAACTGCCCAAAATATTATACTCTGCTTTTGAGCTTCACTAAGCCAAATGAAAATTCAGATTTTCATTTTCCAATTATAGCAACAAAGAGAAGAAAACTGGCAGATAAAGTTGTTTCAAAATTATTACAACTGGGGAGCTAAAGAGACAGTTCAGTGGTTAAGAACACTGGCTAATCTTCTAGAGAACTTGTGTTAGATTCACAGCACCCACGCATCTCACAAGCGCCTGTAACTGCAGTTCCAGCAGACCTAACACCCTCTTCTGGACTCTACCAACACCAGGTGTGTATGCGGTTCACAGATATACATTATAGATAAAGCACTCAGACACATAAAATGGTTTTTTAAATTATTGGAATAATTTTTTAAATTATTATAATCAAAAGATATGCACAGAGAGAACAGCATTCCAGGCTCTAAAAAATGTATTCAATTCATTATATAAGTGAATCTGTAAGTCTTCAGATGACACTATTCTAGATGAATTTTCTTAAGTTCAAGAACTGATAAGCAAACAATAAATTCTATCTATCTATCTATCTTCTATCGTGTACAGCTGTTTTGCCTACATGCATGTCTAAGAGAGTGTCTGATCTTGGAATGGAGTTACAGACAGCTGTGAGCTGCCATGAGGGTACTGAGAATCAAACTCAGAGCCTCTGGAAGAGTAGCCAGTGCTCTTAACTATCTAGCCATCTCTCCAGCCCCACCCCCTTTTAACAACAATACATTTTTAAAAAGATTTTATTCATTTATTATATATACAGTGTTCTGCCTGCAGGCCAGAAGAGGACACCAGATCTCATTACAGATGGTAGTGAGCAGAGAACTGAACTCAGGACCTCTGGAAGAACAGCCAGTACTCTTAATCGCCAAGCCATCTCTCCAGCCCAACAATACTTTTTTTTTTTTGAGACACAGTTTCTCAGTAGCTATGTATGGAGCCTGTCCTGGAACTTGCTCTGTAGACCAAGCTGACCTCCAACTCACAGAGATCTGCCTGCCCCTGCCTCCCGAGGGCTGAGATTAAAGGCCTGATACCACCACCGCCTGACCCAACAATATCTTCTTAAGGACAGAAGATATGCAGTACTGCCACTACTTAATCATTAAACAGGAAAGACCTTTAACACATATTCTGTAGCAAGAATCTGGACCATCTTGACTTGCTAAAAGGTTACATGACATTTATCTTTTATGATTTAATGTGTCAAACTATAAAAAGTAAATTTAATCTTTTAAAATGCTTATTAAAATGTAAAAGCTGTTTCTTTTACCATCCTTTTAAATTTTTCTGTAAATCACTTTAAAATTTAAACTAAAAAGGGTTCACTTAGCCGGGCGGTGGTGGCGCACGCCTTTAATCCCAGCACTCAGGAGGCAGAGGCAGGCAGATCTCTGAGAGGTCGAGACCAGCCTGGTCTACAAAAGCTAGATCCAGGACAGGCTCCAAAGCTACAGAGAAACCCTGTCTCAAAAAAAAAAAAAAAAAAAAAAAAGGGTTCATTAACTAGATAGTCAACAATGACACTGTTTTTGTCATTTCTGTTATTAACATTTTCTGTTATAACGGGTAGTTAAAGTTTAGACTGAGAAACCTACAATAGTAGATAATGAACTGGTTCTAGAATATATTACAAATTTCTATAAATCAGTAAGAAATAAAATACATATTCTAATGAAAAAAGCCTCGAATCAGCATCTCATACAAAAAGAAATGTAGCCCACTAATAATCAAATGGAAAACAGTATAACTTTACTAGGTATCAAGAAATGCAAAATTCCAACTATTAGCACAATAACATTAACCATCCACCAAGGCAACTTACATTTTGAAAGTTTAACAATACTAAGAGTTGACAAGGTTAAAAAATAATAACAAAACAAACTCTGAAATAATACTAGTGAAAAGATAAACTGAAACCACCTCTTATCTACCACTGTAGAGCATATTCAGACCAGAAGACCCTATGATCAAACAACTCCAATCCTTTAAGTAAATTGTGGTATATCCACACAATGGAAAATTGTATAGGAACAAGAACAAACTACCTCAACACACAAACAACATGGATGAGTCTGACAGTAATATGTCAAGTGAAAAATGACAAACTCAAAAAGTACATATAGCATGATTACAACCTACACATACAAAACAGCTAAACAAAATTATACACATACATTCAGGCACATGTCAAGATTTATACAGCACCAAAAAACATACTGCAGGCCAGTGAGATGGCTCAGTGGGTAAAGATACCTGCTGCCAAACCTCAAGACCTGAGTGCCATCCCTGGGGCCCCTACAGTGGAAGGAGAACCAACTCCCACAGGTTGTCCTCTGACTTTCACAGTAGGCTGCAGCAAGTACATATGCATACACAAAATAAAGATAGACTAACAAATGCAATAAGAAGACATGTTTCAGCATTTTTAATCATAACTGTATTAGAATAAACAGATTATGGTAAAATCATATTAATGGACTGTTCCCCAGAAAGGAGAATGTTACACATGACACAATCTTACAACAGAATATCAAATGAAAGACACCATAGTCAAAGGAGTACATAAAGTATGATTCCATTAACAATAAAGCTCAAAATAGGCAACCTGTGGTTTAAAAGACAGTATAGTGGTCATTTTTGGGCTGAGGGGAAAATGAGAAGGGGATGAGGAGGACTTTTTAAAAATTAGATTTATTCCTTTTATTTGTGTTTTGCCTGCATGTATGTTTGTGTACTATGTGCATGCTTTGTGACCACAGAAGTCAGAAGTGACCCTAGAATTAGAGTTAAGATGTTTGTGAACGAGCCGGGCAGTGGTGGCGCACGCCTTTAATCCCAGCACTCGGGAGGCAGAGGCAGGCGGATCTCTGTGAATTCGAGACCAGCCTGGTCTACAACAAGAGCTAGTTCCAGGACAGGCTCCAAAGCTACAGAGAAACCCTGTCTCGAAAAACCAAAAAAAAAAAAGTTTGTGGACCACCATGTGAGTGCTGGGATTCATAGCCAGGTCTTCTGCACGAGCAACAAAGGCTCTTGGCTACTGAACTATCTCTTTAGACCACTGGGGAGGACGACTTAAACACTAATGTTTTTTACTTCATGATCTGAGTAGTGATGACATGAACATGGCTTTGTGAAAGTTCACAGAGCTCTGTATAATAACCTGGTACTTTTCTACATTCACTTTCAATAGAAAGCTTCATTATTGAAAAAATTGGTCGGGCGGTGGTGGCGCACGCAATCCCAGGCGGATCTCTGTGAGTTCAAGGCCAGCCTGGTCTACAAGAGCTAGTTCCAGGACAGTCTCCAAAGCCACATGGAAATCCTGTCTTGAAAAACCAAAAGAAAAAAGGGAGTTGCAGCATGTTGATACATGCCTGTGACCTTAGCCCTCAGGAGACTGATGCAGGAGGATCAAGAGTTTGTAACTACTCTGGGCTATATAATGAATTCCACAACAGCCTGAGCTAAGTAGCAAGACCCCGCATCTGTCTCAAGAGATGAAACCACATCAAACTAATCAAAAAGAAAAAAAAAAAGAAAAAGAAAAAAGAAAATCAAGTTGCAGTTGATAAAACTGTACATATGTAGAGTAACACAAGCAGCACTGACCAAGATTTCAGCAGACTAAAATGGTTGCTTAAACCCAAACAGATCAAATGCTAAGAGTTAAGTGTAAAGTTTTGGAAAACAAGACAACTACACATATTCACAATGAGACACTGAACTTAATACAAATGTAAAGACCTGATAAGTAAAACCGATGTTTAGTTCAAAGCAAGTCAATATAACCAAGTAACCAAAAACCAGTCAAACAAACACAATAAAAACAATTAAAATAAGTAAGTAGGGGCTAAAGAGATAGCTTCGTAGTTAAGAGCACTTGCTGCTCTGGTAAGAGGAACAGAATCTGATTCTCAGCACCCCTATCAGGGGGCTAACAGCCACTTAGAACTCCAGCCTCAGGGGATCTAATGCCTTCTTCTGGCATCCTTGGGCACCTGTATGCATGTTAACATGCATATAAATATAAATAAAATAAATACATTAAGTGCAAATAAATATTTTTAAAATATATGTACACATTATGTAGAATTAGGTTGTAAATAGATGCATGATCCTTCAGGCCCTAAGTAAGTGTTTATTCTGAAGGAGCCTAACTTATCACCGGCCCTTAAAAAAACTATCAGGAAGGGCTGGAGAGATGGCTCAGTGGTTAAGAGCATTGCCTGCTCTTCCAAAGGTCCTGAGTTCAATTCCCAGCAACCACATGATGGCTGACAACCATCTATAATGAGGTCTGGTGCCCTCTTCTGGCCTGCAGACATACACACAGACAGAATATTGTATACATAATAAATAAATATTTTAAAAAAAAACTATCAGGAAAAGGCTAAAACAAAAACTAATAATTGTGCAAATAATTTGAGTTTATAGGTCTGCAAGAGCAGAACAGGTACAATAAGGAAGTTTTCAGTGTCTGTAGAAATGCACTGTAGAAAAGGAATAAGATAATCCAATCTGTTTTGCTCCACAGAGGCAGATCTAGAACCAGCAGGTAGACATTATGGAAACATATTTAAATTTAATGGCTAAAAACCTTTCTAAAACACTCTCAATGTTTTATAAGTCAATGTCCCGTTATGAACATGGCAATATTCAATTACAGCCCATCAACTTCTTGCCATAAAGAAAATACAATGGACTTAAAAGTAGATCAGAAGGCTGTGGATTCTAATCTCTTCTCAATTAGAGTAATGCTCTGGGACAACTTATTTACTTTTTAAATATTTTCATAGATCTTATTATTTATTTGTGCTGTGTATACCTGTGCAGGTACATGCAGTCACAGCATGCGTGTGGAGCTCAAAATCAACCTGCGGGAATCAGCTCTTTCTTATGCTATGTAGGTTCTGGGGACCAAACTCTGTCATCACGTTTGGTGGCAAGCACACTGCACATTTATCACTGGACATCTTCTCACTGATCCTGGTAATTCACTTATAATGACCCCAAATCTCAGCATTTTCCACCTACTTACAGCCATGAAATCACTGAGGGATGATTTATATGATAAAGGTGATGTGTACAAGACCTATCACAACAAGCTAAATTGCAACATGAACATAAGCTGCCAGACAGGAACTACAATAGGTAATTCCTAGATTTCTAGCACTAAGATTATTAATTATATCTCTGAAGTATGAAAAAATTAAAATAGGTCCTATTTGGTAGGCAAGAAAGAAAACATGAGAGGAATCATGGGAGCTGGAAACACATGAGGTACTAAGTATACACTTCTCTGTGTCTGCTAAAAGGAATGCTCAACCCAGGAGACAGACATGAGTTCAAATCAACAAGATGAGTTATACTGCAAATAAACATAGTCATGAACAGTATAAGTCTGAATGGCGGCATCCAGCATAGTGCTTGGCTCTATTCTTCTAGTCATGCAATTCTCAGCTTCTCACAACCGTCTCAGCACCAGGTTGTAAAGAGTTATGTGAAATAACTCTCCTAGCTTCACAGGTTATTTAGATGAGCCCCTAAGATAAAAATGGATATAAAGTTTCTAACATGACTTCATAACACATAGAGGAATTCATGTTAATTATACATAACTTTTTCTTAGTTTCAATTTTGGATGGAATTTTGTTCATGTTAGTTTCAGAATTTTAAATTGAGAAACAAACTAAAAAAACTTATTTTTTGTTTTCTTTTGAGACAAGGTCTCATGTAGCCCAGGCTGTCTTCAAACTTACTCTATAGCCAAGGACTAGCTTGACTGTCTTAATCCTCCTACCTCCACCTCTCAAAGGCTGGGATAACTCAGAGTTAATATGCTGCTGGGGAACAAATCTAGGGCTTTAAAAAGGCGAGGTAAGCATTCCGCCAACTGAGCTACATACCCAGACCACATTTTTTTCTAAGTATTAAAGTAAGGCTTTAATTTAAGATGCCCTTAATCTATTGACACCAAAACCAAAAACTAAGTAATATACATATAAGTAGCAAAAAGCAAATTATAGCCGCAAACGCCTTTAATCCCAGCACTCGGGAGGCAGAGATAGGCGAAGACAAGCGTAACTCTGTAAACTGGAGGCCAACCTAGTCAGCAGAGTGAGTTCTAGGACAGGCTCCAAAGCCACAGAGAAAAACCAAAAAAAAAAAAAAAAAAAAAAAAAGGTAAATTAGAAAATATTCAGTATAATCTTATATTTATGATATTTTAAATCATCCAGTATTAGAGTTAAATTATACACATTTCTCTATATTATAAATTTGGTATAACAAGTATGGTATGCATTTCCACTATAACTTCTGTCTGGGGGGAAAATAACCTGATTAAAATTTTTTCCAGATGGATACGATGGAACACATCTTTAATTCCAGAATTGGGAAACAGAGGCGGGTGGATCTCTTGAGTTCAAAGTCAGACTGTTCAACATAAGAAGTTCCAGGTCAGTCAGGGTTACAAAGCAAGACCTTGCCTCAAAAAAATTTTCCATAGAAAACTTGTCATACATGTTACCTTGGGAAAAAACTAGATTCTCCTAAGCTTGGAAGCATAGATTTAACATGTTTGTTTTGAGAGAGACTTGACATGTAGACCAAGCTTGCCTCACTATGTGGCCCAGGCATATGATCCCCCTACCCCAGCTACCTTTTTTTTTTTTTTTAAAGTTACGTTCTGTATATATGTGGTGCTCATATACCTCTGTCCATATGGAGGTCAGAGAACAATTCCACAGGAGTCAGTTCTCTCTGTCCACCATGTGAACCTTAGGGCTAGAACTCAGGACATCAGACCTAGCAGCAGGAACCTTTAACAAGCTCACAGCTTAGCTCTTGAAGACCAGGATTATAGGTAAGCACTACCATGCCCTGCTGAATTTAATGCTTTTTAAGGAAAACAAAACAGCAACCATTTTTTTTCTTGTCTAACTATGTATGTGATCTAAAGAAAAGACATATATCTCCCAAATTAAGAAAATATAAAGGATGCAAGGTTCTACGTTTGGGGAACAAGAGATGGTAGCAGGGATTTTGTAACTTTTGTTCTATTAATTGCTGTGAGTACAAAGCAGGAACTTGAGAGGCAACACAAGCCCTTATCCCAGCATCGAGGACGCAGAGGCAGGTGATCTCTTGAGTTCAAAGCCAGCCTGTTCTACAGAGTGAACTCCAGGACAGCCAGGACTACAAAGAGAAACTCTATGTCAAATATAAATAAATAAGCTTGAATTTTAAAAATAAAAAAAATCAGGAACTTGGCATTTGCAGAACAAATGGTTTTTTTTTTTTTCTTTTTTTTTTTTTTGGAGACAGGGTCTCTCTTTGTTTTTTGTTTTTGGAACAAATGGTTTTCTAAGAAGTCCTATTTACCCTTATACTCATCTAGCAAATGGTATTTACTAATTCAGTTATTTGTCAAGTAGACAAAAATCAAAACTCATTCTGTATCTCTCTGTCTTTCCCTTTCTGTTTTATGAGGCAGTGTGTCATAGAGGACCTGGGCCTGGGCTTGACTTATTATATAGTTCAGGATAGCCCTGAACTCCAAATTCTCCTGCCCCTACTTCCCAAGTGCTGGGATGAGAGTATGCCACTATACCTAGCTTACAATAAATTTCCAAAGCTGAAAGTCAGTAAGAAGTGATTGGCATTATGCTTAAAATATATTCATTCTTGACTGTTCTAGCCACAGCTAAGATAAAAGTAGTTACACATCAAAGAAACAGGGATATAAAATCTTTACTAAATTACATCATGCTGAATTAGCAAATACTAACATTTTTACTGTAAATATGCTGTGTATATAAAAGTATAAAGGAAACACAAAAATTGTATAGATTAGTCTTTTGATTCCATTGCAGTTTATATAACATTAGGTAAAATAAGAAAGCTGACTTACCTGGGACCTTTTGGACCTTCCAAGAAACCGCTTCTAGGAGAATCTGGAAGTGGTCCACCTGACCTCACTGGCATGTCCTTAGCAGTAGTGACAGATGGAGCAGCTGGAGGTTCGCCAAATCCTTGCTCTGATGAAAAGGAACTGAATGCCTTGCTCAGAGGTTTGGAATTCACTTGTTCTGACTGAGGTGGAGGGTGATAAGTTGAAGGTGGGTTTGAACCAAAAGACATAGGTGTGGAAAGCAGTGCTTGTTGAGGATTTTCTGGGACCTGTGAGCTTTGGGAACCGGAGGCTGGTGGAACTGGGGCTGCTGTTAACTGAGGAGGCATCCCTTGAGGAACTCCAGGAGGAGGCATTCCTGGAGGAGGTGTCGCTGAAGATAATGGTGGGAGGGGCAGAACAGGTGGAGGTGCCCCAGAAGAGAGAGATGGTGGGGGGAGGACTGGTGGTGGCCCTGCAGAAGAGAGGGAAGGTGGGGGGAGGACTGGCGGTGGCCCCGCTGAAGAAAGAGGTGGAGGCATCCCAGGTGGGGGCACAGAGGTTGGTAGAGAAGGTGGCATTACAGGTGGGGGCATGCCAGGTGGTGGTACGGTAGTAGGTAGAGCAGGGGGCATCACTGGTGGTGGCAAGGATGGAGGTAATACTGGAGGGGGCATTGTTGGAGGAGGGGGAGGCATCTGAGAATATGGGACAAATGGAGGTGGCATTGACATGTTCCCCAGATACTGGTTCTTCACATTCTGAAATGAATTGACTTTCTCCTGGAGGTAAGTCTGAGTGGCTTTCATATGTCCTTGCCATGTTTTCCACTGCTTCTCATACTCCTGAAGCTGATCTTTATGAGGATAGGAATGGAGCTGTTCCTCCCACAGCTGAAACTCTCGCTCCCACTCTTGGTAGAGATGTTGAAACTGTTGCTGCTGCATCTCATAATGTCGCAACTGCACATCTAGAGACATGGTCTACAATAAAGGACAAAAAATTCTTTCAAGATAGCCATGTAAGAATCAATCCTAGCTTACAACATTGATGAATCAAGAGTACACAAAACTTTAGGAAATTAAAAAAAATATTTCCAAGGGAAAGATAAAAATTGTTAGATCCTTTCAGTAATGACCATTCTTCTTCCCTTGAGCTATTTAAACAGTAACTCACAACGAGAAAACTCAACTGGACCCTAAGGCAAATCGCTATCTCAGCAATGAGTATTTTTTAAGATTTTAATGTTAGGGCTGGAGAGATGGCTCAGTGGTTAAGAGCATTGCCTGCTCTTCCAAAGGTCCTGAGTTCAACTCCTGGCAACCACATGGTGGCTCACAACCATCTGGTGCCCTCTTCTGGCCTGCAGACATACACACAGACAGAATATTGTACACATGATAAATAAATAAATATTAAGAAAAAAGATTTTAATGTTACTAAGGACTAAGGATCATTTTAAGAATTTGAAAGAAAGAAAAAATGAGGTCAAAAATCCATTACTATAACATAGACACAAGATTATACCTCAAATGTATAAGACAAATACCTAAGTCACTTTATCACTTATGGTATACTGCTTAGGGTGCATGTGTGCATGAGAGGGGGGGAGGGAGGAAGGGAGAGGAAGATGACTGCCTAGGGCCTTTTGGTGAGTTATATGCTTCTCCGTTTTCTAGACATATCAAATTAGCTTGCAGTTATATAAAAACAAGTCTTAAATGTCTTAGCAACAGTACTCTAAGAGATACATTCTATCCAACCCTCCCTTCTCAAGAGATTGCATCACAACCACCCCTTTCCATATCCTCAACAATATGAAGCATCTATCTGTCAATACTACTTTTATCTTCAGTTTTTCATACTCAATTCTCTTTTGGGCATTAACAAATCCTTTCCTCATTCTTACGATGCTTTCTACCTGCTTATTTTGGAAACACTCACCTGTATATGTGGTGAATGCTGGATGATTTGCTGGTACTGCTGTAAGATCTGCTGTAACTGAGTATGCTTCTGCATTATTCCCTGATACTGAAAGCCAACTCGATGCTGCTGGTGCTGTTGCCAGTGTGCTGCTGCAGCTTGCAACTGCTTTAACCTAGCATCCTCTTCTGGGTCTTCAGACTAAAGGTAAGAGAAAACACAAATTTTTCTAAGTCATAAAATAGCAACCGCTGGGCGGTGGTGGCGCACGCCTTTAATCCCAGCACTCGGGAGGCAGAGGCAGGCGGATCTTTGTGAGTTCGAGACCAGCCTTGTCTACAAGAGCTAGTTCCAGCGCAGGCTCCAAAGCCACAGAGAAACCCTGTCTCGAAAAAAACAAAACAAACAAAAAAAAAAAAAAAAAAAAGCAACCAAATCAAGTCTAGAATCCCTACAACTCAGGCTGACTGCGAAAATATATTTAGACAAAATACAAAGCCCTATGCCACAATCTTCACTAGATTAATAATTTCATTCTTTTTAAACAGGACAACCATTTCCCCAGCAGGAGGTGAATCTACAATTATATAGCATCTTTCAACCTATAAGAAAACCCTCCTTCCTTTCCTTTCTCCCTTTCTTTCTTCCTGTCACATTTCACCAGAAAAGTGAAAGTTGATTGTAGCTCAATGAAGTTTGGAGAACAGTACTTGACCTAATGTGGGAACTCTCCACACCACAGTCACTATGCTTTATGTGACAAAGATGGTCACTGTTAATGCTTCAACAACCATAAGACAGCTACTACTACCTGAATATATGCATTCTAAAAAATGAGTAAATTAGTACAGAATGACTAGCTAACCTGTCCAGAGTCACCACAATTAAATGGCAGTGATTAGCTTACCTGACAGGGTCACCACTGTAAGTGGCAGTGTTTGGGAGTTGACCCTAAAAGCTACAGATCTAAACTACTGCCCTATGCTATAATTATAAATACATCTGGGCATCTTTCTTTTGTGTTGAGACACTCTATTCAAAAGAGTATCTAATTCTTCACTTTCAGTCAACTCCCCAAAATCCCTCTGCTAAACCTTATTAGCTGACATCTGATTACTTTAGAAGAGGAATTTTATAGCTACCTAAACACATAACATATATGTCCACTTAAGACAAAAGTGTTCATAAACAAATCAAACAAAACTTAGATGACCGAATAAACACTACATAATCACCTGGGTTTCCTCAGGTGGGAGCGGAGGTGGTGCTTCTTCATTTGGAGGTGGTAATGGGGGCTCTTCAGCTGAAAGAGGCTCTGACATCTGACTGGTATCAGGCACTGGAACATCTTCTTTTACAGTTTCTGGTATATCCTTTGCTGTGACAGGACCCTTTTTGTGTCCTGGAAAATGCACTTTTGTCCTCTGCTGCAAACTAAGCAGATGCTGTCGATACCAATATTGTTGCTGTTCCTACAATACAAGCCATCTGTAAGAATTTTATTTTATTTATTCCATGTTTGTGTATTTGTGTGTGGGCACAAGCTTGCCACAATGTGTGGAAATCAGAGAACAACTTTCAGGAGATGGTTCTTTCCTGTCATGTAGGTCTTAGGGGATCCAACTGAGGTCATCAAGCTTGACAACAAGCACCTTCCCTGCTGAGTCATCCCTCTCTGGCTCATTTTAAAGAATATTAATTCATAATTACAGATCTCTGCATGTGGTGATGACAGAGCTACATTTATATGTGTTCATATATCTAATAGAAAAACAAAGCTGGACTGAAAAAGGAAAGTTAAATAGATGGAGAAAACTTTAAGTTCTTCCCCAAAATTTATAAATTTAATTTATAAATTAAACCATACATCATAGTTGAGCATGCTTCTGATCTTTTTCCCTCCAATGCTAAGTACTGAGCTGAGGGTTTCATATAGGGCAGGTAAGTGTTCTACCACTAAGCTATAGACCCAGATCTCCTCTTACTCTTTTAGACAGACTCCCAGTAAATTGTCCAGATTGGTTTTGAACTTGGTCTGTAGCCCCAGCAGGTCTAGAACTCATGATAATCCTGTAGATGTAAGTTACAAAACAATCCCACACTAGTTTGGAATTACAATTAATAAAAGGATTATTTATTTAAGGGTAAAACTCACAGATCACTGTCCTAGGCAACAGCCATCTGTGCGACCAGGAACAGAGTCTAGTAGCCAGAAGCAAGAGAGAGAGAAGAGAGAGCGTGCAGGGCTACCACTGCTTTTTAAAGCAAAGAGACCACGCCAAAGTGGGCTGGTATCTTAAAGACTATTGGCTGAAGGAGCTCCCGCAGCATATTCCCATCTCAGCCCACCCCAGCCAGACTCTTGAGAAGCTGGGATTATAGACCTGCTACTGCACTCAGCTAGCACACACTTAAAAACAACAAGAAGAAGAAAAACATGTTTCTGGAGGCTTGAGCAATTACAAGGACTAGGGTCAGTTCTCAGAACCATATGACTCCAGTTCCAGGGGATCGGATGCCCTGGGAGTCTGACCTCCCTTGGCACCAGACACTGAAGGATTCTGTCAGTTTCATGTCTGTGAGTTTGGGGCTAGGCAGAACTACATAGTTAAGACCCTATCTTGAAAAGAAGAGAAGAGCCAGGTGGTAGTGGTGCACGCCTTTAATCCCAGTACTTGGGAGGCAGAAGCAGGAGGATCTATGTGAGTCTGAGGCCAGTCTGGTCTACAGAGCAAGTTCCAGGACAGACTCCAAAGCTACAGAGAAACCCCTGTCTTGGGAGAAAAAAAAAAGAGAGAGAGAGAGAGAGAAGAGAGGGGAGGAGAGGGGAGGAAAAGAGAAGAGAAGAGAGAAACGGGCTTCTGTAGATGAGAACAGTCTTTCTTTTTTTCTTTTTTTTTTGGTTTTTTCGAGACAGGGTTGCTCTGTGGCTTTGGAGCCTGCGCTGGAACTAGCTCTTGTAGACCAGGCTGGTCTCAAACTCACAGAGATCCGCTTGCCTCTGCCTCCTGAGTGCTGGGATTAAAGGCGTGCGCCACCACCGCCCAGCAAGAACAGTCTATCAGTATGTACAGCTACCTGTTTGTAATCTGCCTTTAGTTTGCTGGGATTTACTCACAGGAATCTTCTAATTAAATAAAAATCACATTTTTTAGTCTTTTCTCCAATTCTTATTTCTTTAAAACATACATTGTATCATCAGTCTGTCTATACTCAGATATATGCTACACATGAAAATATAATTTTTAAAACTTATTAATTTCATAGTTTCTTATTTATTGTCCAAATTATACTGTAATTTAATTTTCAGGAAAATTTTGTCTTTATTTATTTAATGTTTATCTACATCTATCTATCTATCTATCTATCTATCTATCTATCTATCTATCTATCTATCGGTTTTCTTGAGGCAGGGCTTCAAGAAAGTCCTAGCTGTCATGGAACTCGCTTTGTAAACTAGGCTGGCCTTGAACTCACAGAGATCTGCCTGCTTCTGCCTCCTGAGTGCTGAGACTAAAGGCGTGCCATACCATGCCTGGCTCATCTTTTATTTTTTAAAAGTACAAAAAGAACTTCAGCATGGAGAAGAAGTTAGAAAATAGATGAGTATGGTAGAACATACTCGCAATCCCAGAACTCAGCAAAGAAGAGGCAAGAGGCCACCCTGAGGTAAATATGAGACCAGCCTATCAGACAAAACAAATAAAAACAGAGAGAGAAGAGGTTGGGGTGATAGTTTATAGTGTGTAAAATGTTTGTTATGCAAAATGAAGACCTTAATTTGGGTTCCTAGAAACCACGAAACAGGCAGGCATTGTAGTGATGGTCTCTAACCTCACTGCTGGAAGGCAGAGACAGGAGAATACCTGAAAGCTCACTGGCAAATCAGTGTAATGAAAATTCCTAGCTTTTGGCTCAGTGAAAGAGCCTTTCTCAAAAAAAAAAAAAAAAGAAAAAAAGAAAAAAAAGTACCTCAATATCAATCAATTTTTTGCCTCCATGAGTCTCTGTATACACATACACACAAAAAAGTCGATTCTTGGTATTTGAAGATTCTGTATATGTGAATCTGCTGATCTGCTAAAATGTATTTCCAACCTCAATAACAATACTTGTAAGTTTTCCCAGTCATATATAAACAGATGAGTAACAGTGAAAAACCTGCATGGCCTGATAGGGGTATTCCCAGCTGAGGTAGAACAAGGTGGTATTCCGCCTTCTGGCTATCGGGTCTTTTCCACAATGTAGTTAGTACCACAAATTCCAACAAATTTTGTTAGTTATTTTAACAGTTAAAATGCCCTCCCCCATTATTCAGGAGTGTTGGCAGATGGACCAGCCCAGCCTGTTCTACAGTGAGACCCTGTCTTGAAAAACCAAACAAGAAACAAAAGTAAATGAAAGTACAAAGCTCCCCAGTCATAATGTGGAAGTGCTGTCCAGCATTCCTAAGGCGCTATAACTGCCGTAGAAAGAAAATGTTTATGTGCCATAAATCTCATTCAAGCAAGCATTACTCTGTTTACCAAGAGTTGAAAGCTAATGAATCAACAATATCTACAAAATAAAGTGTCTCCTCTGCGCTCTCTACCCCCCGCCCCTCCCCAGGGTTTCTCTGTGGTTTTGGAGCCTGTCCTGGAACTAGCTCTTGTAGACCAGGCTGACCATGAACTCACAGAGATCCACCTGCCTCTGCCTCTCAAGTACTGGAATTAAAGGCAAAGCGTGCGCTACCACCACCTGGCTCAAAATAAAATGTCTTTAAAGGGTAAACACGTATACATGGTTATATGTTGAGAAAAATACGAGAAGCTCAGATTCATCTGTACTTTCCTTAGAAAAAAGAGTCAATATTCATTAATTGTGTGTGGTGACTTTAAAGACCAGCAAAACTCCCCCATAAAGAATACTAATGTGTAATAAGTAATAACAATTAATTAAAATTAATTTTTAAAAAATTCACTACTCCAATGAAAATCTTTCACATCCTAATATTTTAGTATGTAATTCCCCATGCTTGCAAGGCTACATAAGGAAAAACAGAAGTTGTCATGACAATACATTGTGTGTGGTGGTACAAAATGGTAATGCCAGCACTCTAGATAACAGGAGGACTGGAGCCCAAAGTCATTCTCACCTACACAGAGAGTTAGAGGATAACCTGGGCTACATGGGACTTTGTCTCAAAAACTTTTTTCATAATCTGAAATATACACTAAAGAACTACACTGTATACTTTTATGATTATATTATTACATATGTGCCATATAATTATAAGGAAGATTTTTATAAAAGAGATATTGAATATCAAGCAAGCTAGAGTTACATGGCAAAATCCTGTCTCAAAAAAGGACACAATCTGCATATCAAAGGTTAAAAAATAGGCTCCAGAAAAACTGATAAAGCCTTAAAATATGCTTATCAAAAGATTAAAAATGATGTAAAATTTTGTCACAAAACTGTAGGACCAAGAGCCAGGGTGGTGGCTCACATCTTGAATCCCAGGTCTCCAGAGGCAGAGGAAGGCCTGCATCTGAGGTAGCTTGATGGTGTACACACCACGTTTCAGGACAGCCAGTGCTACACACAAAGACCATGTCTCAAAAAAAAAATCATAAACATTTTAAAAAATATTTCTATGCACATAGGATTGAAATCCAATCTAGCAGGATGTGGTGGTGCATACTTTTAATTCTAGTATCGAGGAGCCAGCAGCAGACAGATCTATGAGTTTGAAGGGAGTCAGGTACACATGTTAAATTCCAGGCTACTCCGTGGTACATTGAGACCCTTTTTCTTTCTTTTTCTTTAAGACTGATTTATTTATTCATTCATTTATTTATTTATACAGTATCCTACCTGTAGGCCAGAAGAGGACACCAGATCTCATTATAGGTGGTTGTTAGCCACCACATGGTTGCTGGGAATTGAACTCAGGACTTCTGGAAAAGCAGTCAGTGCTCTTAACCACTGAGCCATCTCTCCAGCCCGAGACACTTTTTCAAGAGGAAAAAAAAATTACAACTCAGTCTGTGGTGGAAGCGGGAGTGGGAGTAGTGGGGGATGTTGCTGCATGCCTTTAATCCCAGCATTTAAGAGGCAGAGGCAGGGAGATCTCTGTTAGTTCGAGGCCAGCCTGGTCTACAGAGCTAGTTCCAGGACAGTCAAAGCTACACAGAGAAACCCTCTTTTGAAAAAGAAAATAAGCCTCAAACTACACTTTCTTCTTTGTTCATTCTAAAATTCAGACACAATTAAAATTTACAAAACCTAATACAATCTTTTATTGTAATTCTGAGCTTTGTTTATCTAGATTGAATTTTTTTTTCTTTTTTGGTTGTTTTGAAACAGGGCACTATGCAGCCCTGGTGTCCTTGAACTTCCTATGTAGACCAGCTGGCTTTGAACTCAGAGATCCACTTGTCTGTGTTTTCACCACACAGTAAGTTAACAGCTTCAGCTACATGAATCCTCATCTCAGAAAAATGAATTCAATTTCCTCTATTACTTTAAGAAAATATCAACCAGGCGGTGGTGGCGCAGGCCTTTAATCCCAGCACTCAGAAGGTGGATCTCTGTGAGATCGAGACCAGCCTGGTCTACTAGAGCTAGTTCCAGGACAGGCTCCAAAGCTACAGAGAAACCTTGTGTCGAAAAACAAAACAAAACAAAAAACAAAAACCCAAAACAAAACAAAACAAAACAAACACCAACAGGTTTATCGTTCACCTTAAAAAACACGCTCAGGGTCTGATAATGCAGCTCATCAGTTGACAGAGTACTTGCTTACCAAGCATGCAGTTAAGTCCTGAGTTCTATTCCCAGCACAGAATAAAACCAAGAGGGTAGCACATGTCTATGATCTTGGCACTCAGGAAGTGGAGGCAGAAGGATACAAAGATCATGAGACAGCAAATAGGGTAAAGGTACTTGCTGAGCAAAAGCCTAGTTACTTAAGTTTGATCCCAGGAATCTGCATATAAAGGAAGAGAACTGGCTCTACTAAATTATCTTTCAACTTTCACATGCACCACAGTACATGTGCCCATATCCAGACAGACACATACAAGGTGTGGGAGGTCCTTCTGTCTATGTGTTGCTTTTATTGGTTAATGAATAAAGAAACTGGCTTGGCCTATAGCATGGGAAGAGGAAGGCAGAGTCAGAGAGAAGTCATGGAGCCACCAGAGACAGACGCTGGGAACTTTACCCGGTAAACCACAGCCACATGGCGATACACAGATTAATGGAGATGGGTTAAATTAATATATAAGAGTTAACCAATAAGAAGCTAGAGCTAATAGGCCAAGCAGTGGTTTAGATTAATACGGTTTCTGTGTGATTATTTCAGGTCTAAGTGGCGGGAACTAACTAGTGACCTCCCTCCTACACACACATAGACATACTCATACGATTTCTTAAAAGGTTAGAAGTTCAAGGTCATTATGTTCAAACTTAATAGCCAGTTCAATATAGTAATATTTTGTTTGTGACCTAACAAAGTTTGCATAAAGATCAGAGTGCAGAGCTAAGCCACTAGGTAGCCATAGAGGCCAGGCAGTGGTGGCGCACACCTTTAATCCCAGCACTCAGGAGGAAAGGCAGATGGATTTCTGTGAGTTTAAAGCTATCCTGGGCTACACTAGATTGATCCAGTCTCAAAGAGCTCAAACCTTTGATCACAGCACTTGGAATCATGTGCCTTTAATCTTAGCACTAGGGAGGTGGATATAGGAGTGATTATGGCTGGGTGGAGAGAAGAATATAAGGTTCGGGAGAAGACAGGAGCTCAGAGGCAGTCTGAGGATTCATGGAGACAGGATCGCCTCCTCAGTCTGAGCATTGGTAGAGACAAGAACTCTCTGAAAGCTGGCTGCTCCACTTTTCTGATCTTCAGCATCAACCCCTATATCTGACTCTAAGTTTTTATTATTAAGACCAATTAGAATTCGAGCTACAGTAAGGCTAGACAGGTCTACATGGAGAATCTGTCTCAAATAGGGAATGTAGAGCTAGAGACAGTGCTAGTAGTTAAGAGTACTAGTTACTTTTCCAGAAAAATCTGGATTTTCAGTACATATTTGGTGGACCATAATCATCTATAACTCCAGTTCCAAGGGTTCTGATACCATCTTCTGGCTTCTATGAACACCTGACATCCACATGGTTCACAGTTATTTATGCACCCAAAAACACCCATATACATAAAATATTCTTTTTTATTTTTTTTTTTGGTTTTTTTGAAACGAGGTTTCTCTGTGTAACAGTTATATCTGTACTAGAACTCACTTTTGTAGACCAGGCTGGCCTCAAACTCACTGAGATCCACCTGCCTCTGCCTCCCAAATCCTGGGATTAAAGATGTGTGCCACCACTGTCCAGCAAAATAATATTTTTTAAAAAGGACAAAGATATGAAAAAGCAAAGCAACTGAAACCAAGAAAACTCTTCATTTTTATTTGAGAGAAATTGGCCTCAAACTGTTGCCTGTCTTCTGATCCTGGTATTGGAGCTTGGGTGGCCATGTGTGCTGGCTGTTTCAGGTGCTTAAAGGATACAAAGATGCCAACTCTTTCACACAAGTTAAAAGTTGTGGCTACAAACAGGAAGATCTATAGATATAATCACTGTGCCCCTTGCCCCATGGGTGTGGGGGGGGTTAGCCAGAAGTTAATGTCAAATACCTGACTTTCCCCACTTTATTTTTTTGAAACAGGGTCTCTCACTGAACCTGGAGCAAGTCAATTCTGCTAAGCTGTGTCTGGCTGGCTGGCTGGCTGGCTAGCAAACATGGGATCTTCCTATTTCTGCCTCTTCAGTATCTGCTAGGATGACTGGTGTCTACCACACTGGCTTTTACATGAGTACTGGAAGAAGGTCTTTTCTGCCCATGACACAGGTCCAGATTCTTTAATAAAGAACCCAACCTTTTCTTATGGCTCCCATCTTCATTTTAGATTCAATCCAGTATGTAATCCTTGTTAGGGTTTAAGTATTTGTTTATTCACTTACAGTATGCTTTGTAGGTCATTTTCTATTTATTATAAAATTTATAAGCAAGAAACAAAACTAATCAGTCTTAGCATTAGATTTCAGCATATTTCTCAAGTTCTACAATGAATGAGAATAACATCATTCAGAAAAGTACTCAGTGACCTCAAGAGAAGAGTGATTATCTCTCTTTTAGAAAGGAAGTCAGCTGGGCAGGCAGTGGTGGCACACACCTTTAATCCTAGCACTCAGGATGCAGAAGCAGGCGATCTCTGTGAGTTCGAGGTACAAGAGCTAGTTCCAGGATAGACTCCAAAGCTACAGAGAAACCCTATCTCAAAAAACCAAAAAGTAAAAGAAAAAAAAAAGAAAAAGAAAAAAGTCATGACTGATCTTGCTAATAATGGACAAGGAGCCAGTTCTTCTGAATGTCCAGAATATAAGATAATTTCATAAAAAAAATTTCATGTCTTATGGGATATTGGTTTACAGATGGAGAAACATCACAGCATATATTACCTTTTAGAGACAGAATGGGAGTCGGAGAGATGGTTAGTCAAGTTAAGCACTTATTGTGGAAACACAAGGGCCTGCATTTGGATTTCCAGCACCCACATAAATGCAGATGAGTATGATACTCGCCTATAATCCCAGCACTTGAAAAACAAAGAACAAGCTAGCTAGCTAGGCTAGCCAAACCAGAGAGTTCTGGGTTCAGGTACGAGATTCTGCCTCTATATATGTGGTGGAAAATTGAAGACAATACCCAAGGTCAACTGTTAGCTTCCACAGCACATGAATACAAGCACACACATACACTATCATCACTACCATCCAAAACAAAGAGACTAAAGGAAGGGATCCGAGACATAATGAACTCTAAAACTATTTGCCACAAATACCATTACTAATAAAGACACTGAATTTATTCACAGCACTTACTATCTGCTACTGGCAGAACAATAAAACCAAGGAAAATGGTTTTGCAAGGAGGGTCTGTGCCTGTGTCTGTGCACAGAATAATATTGTAAAGTTACTATCCCTGTCTAGGTTATTATCAACACCTGAAGTAATGACTATTCTCTGTGCAGATCTTAAGATGATGAGAAAAAAACCTGCATATTCAATCAGACATCTACTTTTGAAATTGATTGAAAATGACTCTTTTTAAAATCATATTCACATTCTCCCTTAGGAACTAAGGTCACTAGGTAAAGTTTTAAAAAGAATGCTCCTAGCCTGGCAGTGGTGGCGCACGCCTTTAATCCCAGCACTCAGGAGGCAGAGGCAGGCGGATCTTTGTGAGTTCGAGACCAGCCTGGTCTACAAGAGCTAGTTCCAGTGCAGGCTCCAAAGCCACAGAGAAACCCTGTCTCGAAAAAAAAACAAAAAAAACCAAAAAAAACAAAACAAACAAAAAAAAAAGAATGCTCCTCTCCTTCATGACTTTCTCCAGGTCCTGCCCTCACTGTCTCTTGCTCCCCTCCAGTTACAAACATCTTAAAAGAGTTGTCTGTACTCACCATCCCCATCCTCACTTTCCATCACTCCTCACATCAATGCAATATGGCTTCAGTCACTATGAAACTGCTCCTGCCAAGGTCAACAATAATCTACATGTCAGTAGGGTAAAGATAACCAGAAATCTTTATCTTGCTTGACCTCTTGGCAGTACTCGACACATCTGGCCACTCTTTGATCCAGAAAGTGTGCCTCCTTCACGTTTTTTTTTGTTTTTTTTTTTTTTTTTTTGGTTTTTTTTTGGTTTTTCGAGACAGGGTTTCTCTGTGGCTTTGGAGCCTGCGCTGGAACTAGCGCTTGTAGACCAGGCTGGTCTCGAACTCACAAAGATCCGCCTGCCTCTGCCTCCCGAGTGCTGGGATTAAAGGTGTGCGCCACCACCGCCCGGCTCTTCCTTCACAATCTAAAGCACTGCTCTGTCTTGATTTTTTTATCCACTCAATTTGACCTTTTCTCCATTGGTTAGTTGGATTGTGTGATTCTGAGACTAGCCACAATGTTCTTTAGTCCCCATTCTTACTCTGCACACACACTCCTACCGGAAGAGCTTATCTATAATATATCTAAGAATACCATTTTTATACTAATAATTCACCAGATTTGCTTCTGAACTCTATGTCTGAATTTAACTTCCACATGAATATCTCCATTTGGAATTATGT
Organism: Dicrostonyx torquatus; assembly: GCA_028555095.1. Lineage (NCBI taxonomy): Eukaryota > Metazoa > Chordata > Mammalia > Rodentia > Cricetidae > Dicrostonyx > Dicrostonyx torquatus. The sequence continues at coordinate 6,477,901 of JAQHUG010000081.1, forward strand.
TCAAGGACCTCAAACTAAATATTCATAAAACTTAACTCATATTCTCCTCATCATCCCTAAGCCTTTCCTCCGTTCTCCTCCTCTAGGATTTCCTAGAGGTACTATTAACCACTCAGTGGCCCACCCCTAAACCCACAAATCCTTGATGTCTCCTCCTTGCTATGACTACTCTAGTAATTTCCAACTGGATGGATTCTAGCAGCTAAACATGTCTTAATCTTTCTATTCTTTTCATTTCCACTAAAACCATCCATATTCAAACTACTAGTATCTCTTGCCTGGATTATATAACAACTATTTACCCTAAATCGTTCCTTTGCTTTTCAGTTTTACTCTCCACACTAAAAACAGAGCACACTTTCAAAACACCAATTCAGGGGTTGGAATGATGGCTCAGAAGTTAAGAGCACTTGTTGCACCTGCAGAGGACCTGGATTTGGTTTTTCAGCACTCACATGATGGCCAACAACTGTGGGTAACTCCAGTTCCAAAGAATTCAACAACCATTTCTGTTCTCTGTAGGCAGGGCATGCATGTAGTACACAGGAATGCGGGCAAACATTTATACACATAAAACAAAAATAAATAAATCTGTTTTTAAAATGCCAGTACTAGAGTGATATCTCAGTGGTTGAGAGCACCGGCTGCTCTTGCAGTAGAACCAGGTTCAGCTCCCATCACCCACATGGTGGATCACAACCATCTGTAACTCCAGGTATAGGAGATCTAGTCCCCTCTTCTACCTCCACAGATGCCAGGCATACAGGTGATGCACAGATATACACACACAGGCAAAACACCCACACACATAAAATAAATAATTTTAGTGATACAGTGATTGCCTAGTGTGTTTGTGCACCACTAAAATAAAATAATCATTGTATCACTCTTGCCTATATAAAATCCCTCAACGGCTAAATACCGCCTTTAAAATAAAATCTTCAAAGAGCTTCCCCCTATTACATGCCTATTATCTTGAACCTGTGCTGTCAGAGACCCTTACTGAACATGTTTTTGGATAATTCCTGCCTACCTTTTAGGTTTCATTCATATATATTTTTTTTCTTTTTTTCTTTTGAGACAGGGTTTCATGCTCTCTTGTTGTAAAAACTAGCCTTGAACTCTGATGCTCCTGATTACTAGGAGAATGGGGTATGCCCATAGAATTAACTATCTCTTTATAAAGGCAGCCACTTTAACTAGGCTAGAGCTTCGAGCTACGGTCACTCATTTAAAAGACACCTGTTTTTCACTTTCTTTTTTTTTTTTTTTTTTGGTTTTTCGAGACAGGGTTTCTCTGTAGCTTTGAAGCCTGTCCTGGAACTAGCTCTTGTAGACCAGGCTGGTCTTGAACTCACAGAGATCCGCCTGCCTCTGCCTCCCGAGTGCTGGGATTAAAGGCGTGCACCACCACCGCCCGGCTCTGTTCTTCACTTTCAATGTACACAAATCACTGTGAATACAGCGGCATGTTAGTACACGCCTGTAATCCCAACTCTCAAGAAGACAGAAGGATCTAGAGTTCAGGATCATTCTTAGCCACGTACCAAGACCAACCTGGGTTATTAAAAAAAAAAAAAAACAAAATAACAATAATTAAAAACTCTTTTTTGCCGGACAGTGGTGGCACACGCCTTTAATCACAGCACTTGGGAGGCAGAGGCAGGCAGATCTTTGTGAGTTCGAGACCAACCTGGTCTACAAGAGCTAGTTCCAGCTCGGGCTCCAAAGCCACAGAGAAACCCTGTCTCGAAAAACCAAAAAAAAAAAAAAAAAAAAACCAACTTTTTTTTTTTGGGGGGGGGGTTACGAGACATGGTGTCTCTGAGTAGCCCTAGCTGTCCTGGAACTCACTTTGTAGACCAGATTAAACTTTAACTTAAAGATCTACCCACCTCTGCCTCCCAAGTGCTAGGATTAAAGGCGTTCCACCAACCTCACCTTTTCTAGTTTCTTATAGAACAGTCTAATTATTGTACACATTCTAATTCCATGGGACCCTGTATTTCTCCGTAATTATTAAAACAAAACACACTAATACCAAGTACCACATCTATATTATTCACCATTTTATCTCTAACACTAAGATTTCACAGTAGATGTCACCTCTATAAACTACACTCAATGTCAGCACTTTACATGAGTTATTTGGAGAACGAAAGAAATAAAACCACAACTCATACTTTAACTAGTCAACCCATTAAACACGGAAAAGCTAATTCTTCAAAAATAATAGATCATTAAAACATCAATGCTTGGCTGGGTGGTGGTGGCGCACGCCTTTAATCCCAGCACTCGGAGGCAGAGGCAGGTGGATCTTTGTGAGTTCGAGACCAGCCTGGTCTACAAGAGCTAGTTCCAGCGCAGGCTCCAAAGCCCTGTCTCGAAAAAAAAAGAGAGAAAAAAAAAAAATCAATGCTTTACTCCAGTATCTAGAAAAAACATGGGAAAACAGCAAAATATCTGTCCCTATACTAACTGTATTTCCAATAAATAGCTCTAGCTCACAAATCAAAGTTTTCTTCACATAATTTCATATACTAAGTTAGGAAGAAATTGCAGAAGGAATTTAAAATCACATTGCTGAAAACGCCAATGAAATAATTTACTTATGCAGAGACCATCACTTGATGAAACACTAAATGCAAGACTGACAGAAGCTAACAGTGAGGGGACCAGACTGCCCCCACCCAAATCCACTGACCAAGCACAGCATCAGAAGAGTGGGACAACCAGGCACTCGCGTCATACAAATCCAGGCCATGCAACACTTACACACTACACCTGGCAAATAACAACTTCAACTTCAGTGTAGTGTTTGGAGCTAACATCTAATTTTTTTTTTTTTTTTTTTTTTTGGTTTTTCGAGACAGGGTTTCTCTGTAGCTTTGGAGCCTGTCCTGGAACTTGCTCTAACATCTAATTTATAAAAAGAAAATAGAAGACTCAGAATGTAGGATGTTCTAGAGGACGACAGATTTCTCATCAAATCCAGGGATGTACAGTTAAAAAAAAAAAAAAAACAAAAAAACCAGGAAACTTTGATCTAGATCAGGGGTCAAAGAAGGGTGGCTCTTCCCTCCAGAAATTATGGTGATGTATCTCGCAATATCTAAGACCATTTCTGGCTCTCAGAACTGGGAGACTACTACTGGCATCTAGTGGGCCATTGTTAGAGACATTAGTAACCAGTCTGCAATGAACAGGACAAACATCCCTCAACAAAAAGGTCCCAAATGTTTATAGTTCTGAGTCTGAGAAACCCTAAATCTATACAGTAAGAATCTTCTAATTATCCTTGGATCTTAATTTGAACAAATCAACAACAATTAGGAGACTTTTAACAAGGAATTCCTCTGAACTCTGCTAGAATGAGACAAGAGGGAAATCTAAAGGGATTAAGTGTTAGATGATATCAAAAGACTTACACTTTTATAATGTGCTTAACCTAAAAAAGAACATGGCTCAGCCTGGTGGTGCATGCCTTTAAGGTAAACAGAGGCAGATAGAATTCTTTACCTCAGAGACCAGCCTAGTCTACTCTACATAGCAAGTTCCAGGCCTGCCAAGGCTACACAGTGAGGCTGTTTTATTTTTTAAGAAATGAAAGGTTGCCCCCACCCCCATTTTTCTTTCTTTTTAAAGCTAGGTACCTGAGGCCTGAAAGATGGTTCGGCAGGGAAAGGCGCTTGTTGCCAAGACTGAAGACCTTTCAGAGAGCCAGACGCCCACAGGTTGTCCTCTGCTCTCCACGTGGACATAGTAGCATACTTGCACCCCTCCACCCCTGCCACACATACACAATAAAACAAATGCAATAGAAAAAAATTTTTTGCTGGGCAATGATGGCACATGCCTTTAATTCCAGCACTTGATAGGCAGAAGCAGTTGGATCTCTATGAGTTCAAGGCCAATCTGGTATACAAAGCAGGTTCCCAGGACAGCCAGGGCTGTTACATGAGAAACCCTGTGTAAACAAACCAAACAAAAACAACAATAAGAACAACAATAAAACCAACCAGGGCTGGAGAGATGGCTCAGTGGTTAAGAGCACTGACTGCTCTTCCAGAGGTCCTGAGTTCAATTCCCAGCAACCACATGGTGGCTCACAGCCATCTGTAAAGAGATCTGCCTCCCTCTTCTGGTCTGCAGGCATACAAACAGAACACTATACATAATAAATAAATAATAAAAATTATAAAAAAAAATATGGGAACACTGGAGATAAGTATGTAGCTTCATAGTACAATACTCAATTAGTATGCACAATCTAAGATTTGCTTTAAAATGTTTTAAAGACTACATCAAAATTGTAACACCTTTTTAAATGATGGGTATTCATGGTATTTTCTCTACTTAATGTTTAAATCTTTCACCATTAAAAAAAAAAATTAGAGCCAGGCAGTGGTGGCGCACGCCTTTAATCCCAGCAGTTGGGAGGCAGAGGCAGGCGGATCTCTGTGAGTTCGAGGCCAGCCTGGTCTACAAGAGCTAGTTCCAGGACAGGCACCAAAGCTACAGAGAATCCTTGTCTCGAAAAAAAATTTTTTTTTAGGGACAGCAAGTAAAAGCACACAACAAGCAATTCTAATGACCTAAATAAAAATCCCTTGAACTCCACCTAACTCCCCAAAACTCCTCTCGTCTCCTGATAAACCCAATAAACCAAATATCTCCCTCTCTTTCTCCACACCCCCCCCTTTTTTGGCTTTTTGAGACAGAGTTTCTCTGTGTAGCCTTGGCTGTCCTAGAACTCACTGTGTAAACCAAACTGGCCTTAAACTCAAGAAATCTGCCCGCCTCTGCCTCCAGAGTGCTGGGATTAAAGGTGGGCACCACCACTGGCCAGCAATGATACTTATTCAACAATCTTGGGTCTACAGGATGCACGGCACTGATGATGAGGACCAAGGTGAGCACAGCAAAGGCCTTACAATTTGAAACACTGAATCAAAGCACATGGCTTTATAGAGACTGAATTTTAAAATGTACCTTGAAAGTATTCAATTTAGGAAAGAGAGAAGTTAAGGACACTGGGATAAACTCCATAGAGTTAAGAAAACCAAGGACTTCCCAGGGTGGCTTTGAACTTACTATGTAGCCTGGAAAGCCCTGAACATCTGATCCTCTTGCCTTTACCTCCTGAGTTGCTAGGATTTCAGGTTTGTATTACTATGCCCAGTTTATACAATGCTAGAAATATAATCCAGGACTTCAGGAATGCTAAGCAAGCACTCAAACATTTAAATGAGTTCTATCCCAGTCACAGACTTTACCTGGTCTACAGTCAGACCTCAAACGTCACCCTTCCATTACTTTAGTCTCTCAGCAAGAGTCAGAAGTGCTGAATGTTCAAATCATTGAAAGAAGTTCATTTCAGATTAAGGCAGAGAACCAAAAGCAGTGTTCATAGTAAGTACTCACATTAAGGGTACTCTGCTATGCACACCCTTTCTTTTAAAACGCCAGAATTGGAGGTGTAGCTGAAAAGAGCACTTGACCAGCACACCCATGGCACTGAGTCCAATCCCAAGCACAACAACAACAAGTCAAATATACAACTCGCTTGTTTCTCTACATAGCCAGAAAAGAAATCAGACTGAGGTCGTAGTTTGGCTTGCATTAACTGAGCTTGACTACAAAACCTTGGAAACCTCAGTACAGATGAAAAAAGAGAAGCTATGTAGCTCAGACTGGCCTAGAATTCATTATATAGCACAGACGGCCTCAAACTTGCAATCCTCCTGCCTCAATATCCCAAGTACTAGGATTATAGATATGTGCCACTGCATCCAGCATGAAAGTGGAAATTCTATCGAATGAGGGGGCAATGTGGAGGCAGTAATCCTGATGAGCAGGTACGAACTTGGTGTAAGTCAGTAAAATCACTCATCCTACTGTTCGATCGGTACCTCCTGGGCAGAACTTCTATCTCTTAAATACCAAACCACTGTAAAATTAGGATAATATACACTTATCATAGGGCAGTGTGGCTCACACCTTTAATCCCAGCACTCAGGAGGAAGAGACAGGACGATCTCTGTGCGTTTGAGGCCAGCCTGGTCTACAAAGTGAGTTCCAGGACAGGCTCCAAAGCTACAGGAAAACCCTGCCTCAAAAAACCCAAAACCAAACAAACAAAACAAGAGTTGGTGATGTATGAATCAACTCCTAAAATGTACCAACAGATCCTCAAAGGATCAAGTATCTAGAGACCTACGTAGTCCACATGAACTTGCACCATCAACTGGGGTGCTCATAGTAAGACAAGACTTGCATCTTTTATGTGCTGAGAACTCACTTCTGGAAACTGACAGCTCTTTTTGGACCCTTACATGTTTTGTTTGTCCTAAGAAATTAACTGGGACTAGAGAGATGGCTCAGTGGTTAAGAGCATTGACTGCTCTTCCAGAGGGCTGGGGTTCAATTCCCAGAACCCACATGGCAGCTAACAACTGTCTATAACTCCAAGATCTGACACCCTCACACAGACATACACGCAGGCAAAAGACCAAAGCAAATGAAATAAAAATAAATCATTTTTTAAAAATTAACTGGTCATAATTTATAGGCATTTAAACACCAGTTTTGAGAATTTTCCTTTTTATACTGCCTTTCCCATGAAAATCTTAGTTTAAAAAGCAATTTTAAAGCAAAGCTCTTTGGAATAAATCTAGAATGCTGGGCAAAGAAAACCAAGGCAGACATCTGAGAGATAAATTAAGGGCCAGCCCACCACGCTTCAAGAGTCTAGTCTTACCTTGACTGTTCTTTTACTAATACACAGTATATTAAAAACCTGGCTTTCAGGCCTGACTCTTAAGGGCTCTTTTGGGGTATGAATGAGCTAGTCGTGTGTTGGAATTAGGGTAGGTGTTAGCTGGTCAAAGCCCCAAGGCCTGCTCAAGCAAGGCCTCCTAAGTGGAAGATTCAACTCCAGCAGTTGAGTTCTTACCTGTGGAGTCATTGTAGAGGGATCTGGCTCAGAAGCAGCTGGTTTCTGTTCAGCATTCTTGTTCTTGGCCCCACTCTCCAAAGGCTCTTGCTGGACAGTTGTCTTATTCCCAGAAGGGACGGGCGGTGGTGGCAGTAGTTGGGGTTTAGAATGGCCCAGGGAGGAGCGGGAAGGAGATGCCTGAGATGGGGGTAAGTAGGGCTGTGAATGGCTCATATACGATTGCGAGGAGGAAGAGGAGGAAGAGTAAGAAGGGGTGGGCGCCAGATAGGGTTGGGAAGGTGGGGACTGTGAAGGGGACGGCTGAGCGGGAGGCAGGTAGGGCTGGGCGGAGGAAGGAGGGTAGTACGAGGGTGGTGGCTGAGGTGGAGGCATGTACGACTGAGACGGGGGCATATAGGCTCCTGGAGGTACAGGGGGGGATTCAGGAGGGGACTCCAGCTCCATTGGAACCAAACCAGGAGGCCCATCTCGGTGGTGGAGTATCTGGTGTTTGTACTGCTGCTGCTTCTGATAGCTGAGGGCTGGCCCGGGTGGCGGGGGCATCGGTGGCGGTGGCTGCTGCCAGTCTCCATAGCCGCCCCCCGGCATCACCGGCGGGGGTGGCAGCGGGGGCGGAGGAAGGTGGTGGGGCTGGAGCACGCACTGCATTTGTTCCTGGTGCATCTGCTGCAGCTGTTGGAGCTGCGCCAAGTGCTGCTCTCGGAAGCTCATGAAGCCCGAAGAGGAAGGGACCGCCGCGGGGGCCGTCGACCCGGAGTACCCGGGCCCCGGCGAGGCCTCAGGAAGCGCCACCGGCGGCGGCGGCAGCGGGACCGGCGGCGGCGGATAGTGGTTGCTCCCGCCATACCGGCCCCAGTTCGGGTACATATCGGAAACGAAGGCGCGGAGCTCGTCCCGGCGCCGTTACTCGTCGCAACCGACCTCCAGGAGCAGCGGCGGTGACGGGGACAGCCGGAACTCGCGGCGCCTACAGGCCGCAGAGCGTGTGAACGAGGCGAGCCAGTGCGCCGGCGCTACCGTGCTAGGCCCGCGGTCGGAAAGGCGGGGACCGTACTGAGGCGACTACGCCTGCGCAGTAGCATCGAGAGGCGAACAAAGGCCAGATAGAGGGGACCTGGACGCGGCGACTCGCTGTTGCCGCCTTCCTTCAGGTTCGGAAAGTGTAGGCGAGAATAGAACGTTGTCATGGAACCGAGAAACCATAGAGTCTCACAGCCAAAAGAAGTGATAGCGGTCCCATCGCTCTACGGGTGCAGTTTTCAATGGGAGGGAAAGGGGGAAGATAACCATTAGAAGCAGCAACGTATAACAAGAAGGAATAACTTCTAGTCAGAAAAATGTATAAGTTATCTGAAGAAAACTGCAGAATCATACCTGAGAATAAGATTAAACTTGAAATAATGGAGAGTCTTACAGTAATCCTTAGTAGAAAAGAGGGAATTTTTGTAAAAGTGACGCATCTTTTAAGTTAAATAAATTGATTTAACTCAGTTAACCCAAAATCCGATTGGGAATGTGAGGGTCAGCCGTAACAAGCTAAGTCTGGGCAGGTCATCCAAAGGAAGTTTCTTTACTTCCAACCATTATCACCTGGGACTCTGGCCATCGATAAATTTAAATGAAGTCTGGAGACTCAATAGTTTACCCTGAGACAATGCCTGGCAGGCCGAGATTACCGGTCCCCCACCCAAGAGAAAGAAAATTCCTGGCACTCCAAGCACTGTAAATAGAAACACCTGCCAGCACTTCACCGGGACACCCCTAGACCAATGTCAGCCAATTTGCCCTGAACCTCAGAGACCCCTCACCCCAACCTTTAACTACTATAAAAACCCAATTCGAATTGAGCTGGGGGCTCTCCGGATATTCCAATACATTGGACATGCGGAGAGACCGGGTTTGCAAACTTGATTAAAATAAACTTTGCTTTTACATATGGGACTCAGTCTCCTTTGTTGGCTTTTGTGGGGATTTGGGCATAACAGAAACAATGGTGTGAAGAATATAAATGGTTTCAGGAGGAAGAAATGTGAAAACAGCCCTAATTCTTTGCTTCAGGTAACATCTACAGGGACAGTGAGAAGAAAGAAATGAAATTAGGCTGACTCTTTTTTAATTTTAAAATTAACTTTTAGTTTTATTATTATTATTATTATTATTATTATTATTATATTATTGGGGTTTTTTGTTTTGTTTTGTTTTGTTTTTTGGTTCTTCTAGACAGGGTTTCTCTGTAGCTTTGGAGCCTGTCCTGGAACTAGCCCTTGTAGACCAGGCTGGTCTCGAACTCACAAAGATCCGCCTGCCTCTGACTGCCGAGTACTGGGATTAAAGGCGTGCGCCACCACCGCCCGGTTTATATTATTGGTTTTTCAAGGCAAGATTTCTGTGTGTAATAGCACTGGTAGACCAGGCTGGCCTCAAACTCTCAGAGATCCTCTTGCCTCTGCCTGCCGTGTGCTGGGATAAAAGGCCTATGACACCACACATGGCTTAAACTGATTTTTTTTTTGCCATGCATTTATTTTATTTTATTTTTTTAAAAAACAATCTTTTGCCTGGCAGTGGTGGCGCACACCTTTAATCCCAGCACTCGGGAGGCAGAGGCTAATAAATGTATCAGCATGTCAATTGTGTACCCTTGAATATGTGACCTTGCTTTCTTTCTAGCAACCAGATTTTTATCTGTCTCAGGTGGTTGTGTGTGTGGTAGGTATGGGGCTAGGAATTCAGCTTTTTTGTTGTTGTTGTTTATTGAAGTAGCATAGAAATACATAAGGTTGCATGGCATGAGTATAAAACACCATGAATTTTCGCAACCCAGTCACATTTGTCACAGCTGAAGAAATAGCCATGTGTTTGACTGTTCCTGGGGAGATACAACAAGGTCTGCTCAGCTGGGAGAGGAAGCCCAGTGCGGACCAAGCCCGAAGTGTATATAACACCAAAGTTCAATAAAACAATGAGTTCAATTGGGTTACTTAAAAAAATATGGGAGAGGAGTTGCAGGAGCACAACTGCATCACCAAGGCACGTGGGGCAGCAGCTCACAAAAGTTGGAAAATCTGAGGCATACTGCACAGCCTGCAAGCTGCTCGACAGGTTGGAGCATATCAGCCTCCAACCCTTGGTTCTGTACCTCTTCCAGACCGCTTAGCTGGTTTTGGCTTCTTTCAAGCTGCTTATCTTGTCTGAGAGTGACTCTCAAAAGTTTTTAATATTTACTCTTGGGAAGGAGGAGCCTAATTAATCTGATCAGTTTCAGGGACTTCCTGAGGCTATTTGTGTTGTGAAAGTTCTGTCTGAAGAAGCTTCCTGAGTGTTGAAGTGTTTCAGTCTGGGAGGAAATGGCTGCCCAACAGCTTGTCATACAGCTCACTTGATAGAGTTCTTGTCTACCATGCATGAAATTCTGGGTTCAGTTCCTCAGCATCACGTAAAACTGGGTGTTAGCCGGGCGGTGGTGGTGCATGCCCTTAATCCCAGCACTCGGAAGGCAGAGGCAGGTGGATCTCTGTGAGTTCGAGGCCTTCCTGGTCTACAGAGTGAGTTCCAGGACAGGCTCTGGAGCTACAGAAAAACCCTGTCTTGAAGAAAAAAAAGAAAAGACTGGGTGTCATGGCACACAACGGTAATTCCTTCCCAGCAGCCTGGAAGTGGAAGCTGAAGGGTGAGAAATCCAAGGTCATTCTCCACTACTTAATGAGTTCTGTGAGCTGCATGAGACCCTGCTTCAGAAAGAACAGTAACGAAAATAGTTGGACTGGGCAGCATATGCTTATAATCACCTGTAATCACAGAATTCAGCAGGCTGAGGCAGAAGAATTCCAATCGAACGTGGCTACAAAGCATTCTCCAGCTTAGCCTGTGTTATGTAATGAGATCCTGCCAAGAAAGCAAAACTTGGAGAAAACCAAAACACAACATTGTTTATAAGCAGGGTGGCCAGACCCTACTGTGAGAAAGCGGGTTCTAGCTTTCTGGAAGCTTAGTTGCCTGAGGTTCTCTTGGTTTAAATGCAGCCAGGCAGAGGGTGTTTACCAAGATGATCAAAGGACATGCAGATGGCAGCTGCGATTAACCAAAAGTAAACAAAAACTGGAGGGAAAAGATTGTCCCAAAGAGTGAGAAAATTAAATTAATTGAATGTGGAAGGCTCAATTGAAGAAGTAATTAAAGAAAAAAAGATGTTACTCCTAATGACTTGGTGGCGGAAATCACTCCAAAAGGCAGAGAGACCTGTTGTTGTGTGTATAATGGGTGTGGGTGTTGACGAAAGCCCATGGAAGAAGTACGGGGCATAAGGATGATTTTAGCCTTTTGATTTGTCTCTAGGACTGAACAGCTTTCTCTTAGCCCTGGGATTCTTTATTGTTCTTCAGTTTACACTTTAGCAAGTTGATTTCCATATCCCCAAAACATCTTAATTAAGCTTCCAAAGGGACAATGCCAAATGTAAAATCTTTTTTTGTTGTTTTTGTTTATTGTTTTTTGAGACAAGGGGTTTCTCTGTAGCTTTGGAGCCTGTCCTGGAACTAGCTCTTGTAGACCAGGCTGGCCTCGAACTCACAGAGATCCGCCTGCCTCTGCCTCCTGAGTGCTGGGATTAAAGGTGTGCGCCACCTCTGCCCAGCTCCAAATGTAAATTCTTGATCAGTAATACAGGGGTTGTCTGGTTTCTTTTAACCAAGGTGTAAGTCCCCGTCTCTGTCTCTGGCCTCAATCTTTGGAGGCCCCGCCCCTGTACCTGCCAAACCTTGACCACTCCCCCAGTCTATTTAAACTTCTACCGGGGAAAGTCCCCGTGTGGCTTTCCCCCACCACCACCACCCGGTTGTGATAGTTAGTCTTTGTCATTTTAGAATTAGCTCTCTGAAAGTTTCTGAATTAGGTTAATTGAGGTGTGAAGGACTCACCTTATAGGAGGATTGTACCACTCTATGGGCAGAGATCTCAGACTGAAAAAAACAGTGGTTCTCAGTCTTCCTAATGCTGCGACCCTTCAATATAGTTCCCCATGTTGTGGTGACCCCAAACCATAAAATTATTTCTATTGCTACTTCCTAACTATAATTTTGCTACTGTTATGAATCTAAATGTAACTATATATGCTTTCTGATGGTCTTAGGCGACCTCAGTGAAAGGGTCAGTTGGCTCTCCAAAAGGGCCATAGCCCACAGGTTGAGAACTGCTGGGATAAAAGGAAAGTGCACCGAGCATCGGGTATTGTCCACACTCTCCTCCACTGCAGATGCAGAGTGACCACACCTTCTCCACAGTAAGGAACTGTAAGCTGAAACTAACTTTTCCATCCATAAGGTGCTTCTAGTCATAGCAACAAGGCATGTAACTCAGAAAATTAGCAGTGATAAACTTGATTATGTTTTGGAACTGTTTTGTTAAGAGGGAGCTAGAGGGAGCTCACTGACCCTGGACTGATAGCTGGAGAAGCAATATAAGACCAAACTAGGCCCTCTGATGTGAGTGACAGTGGTGTGGCATGGACAGTTTGTGGGGCCACTAGCAGTGGAACCAGTGTTTATCCCTAGTGCATGAAGGGGCTCTTTGGAGTCCATTCCCTATGTACCTTGCTCAGCCTTGACAAAGGGGAGGGCTTTGGTCCTCCCTCAAGTGATGTGACTTTGTTGACTCACCCTTTCTGAGTGTTAAGTTGGGAGCATAGCCCCCAGGCCTGAGAGCTGTATTGGTCGGGACAGCCAAATCTCTGAGGGGTCAGGGCCACTCCTACAGAGTATTTATGTGAGCTCCCAAAGGAGAAACACATGGTCCCTTTTCCTTCCTCCTGGTGGTCGCTTTTACAGCCTCCAGGTTACCCCTCAGGGCTACCCAAGAGTGCAGGACTCCCATTAAACCTGGATATTTCTTAATTTGGCTTGTTTGGGATTTTGTGTCAGCAGAGAGCTCATGTTAGGAAAAAGATTCCTAATACTGAGAAGTGGGTGGGGGTGGGGTGAAGGAAAGGTGGGGGGAGTGGGAAGATGGGAGGTAGAAGGAGCTGGGATTGGTATGTAAAATAAGATAGTTCTGGAAAAAAATATTAAAAAATAGAGGATTGTAGAATAACTAATGATCTGTCCTGTCCCTTTAAGAGCCAAGCCCCGCCTACTCCCTCCCTCATCTGCTGAGGCAGGCAGATCTTCCTTCCTGCTTGCAGCCTGAGTCTTTGTTTTCTATCTCCCTCTCTAAGGGGAAGCTTCTGTCTCTCCCCACTTCTCCCCTCCCTTGTCTCTCTCTCTCTCTGCTCTTCCCTCTTCTCACCTTCCCTTCCATAACCCACTAAATAAATATCCAACCTCACTCTGCATGGTGTGCCTGTTTTTCTCTTGCCTGCTGCATGGCTCCCTGCCCAGGACCTTTGGGGACCTGTGGCAAGGTCTTGTGGCATGTCCATCTGTCTGTCTCTCCTTGTGGGACTCCTTGTGGCCCGCTGCAACCACTTGGGAACTGGGCCATCCCTGCCTGGGACCTGCTGCCCACTATTGCCGCTTGGGGACCTGCAGTTTCTGCCACTGCAGCCACTCGGGGATCTGCAGCATTTTACTTTTACCCTTACAATAACTAGCCTAGAAAAGCTCTTGAAAGTTGTAAGCAGAGTGTAATGAAACATTTTGTTGGGGGTTTGGAAGACTAGAATGCCAAGAAAAACATCATGAAGGCAAGACTCATGAGTTTCAAAGGGGAACATGATTGTTGGGAGCTGGCAAGAAGCCAATGCTACAGTATTCTTTTATTGGGGATTGGGAAAGAAGCCATTCTTCTTCCAGTATTCTTTTATTGGGGGATGGGGAAGGTTTTAGTTTTTCAAGACATGGTTTCTGTGTAGCTCTGACTCTCCTGGAACTTGCTTTGTAGACCAGGCTGGCCTTGAACTCAGAAATCCACCTGATTCTGCCTCAGAGTGTTGGGATTAAAGACGTGTGCCACCACCACGGCTGCTGGCATTCTGGCTGTATTGTGCTTGTGTTCTGTCAGCTTGAGTGGGAATGCAGTCATACAGGCAATGAACCAATTTGCTTAGTGGAGGAAATTTCAAGACAGAATAGCAATCAGGCTGTGGCATAGCTACTGCTTACCAGAGCCAAAAGATCTGAAAATTATGCAGTTGGAAAAAAGCAAGCACAATCTTAAATACAGGCAGGTTTGAAAGCATATATAATTGTCAAATAGATTACCACTATCAAGGAGGAACCTGAGGCCGGGCAGTAGTGGTACACACCTTTAATCCCAGCACTTTGGAGGCAGAGGCAGAGGCAGATGGATCTCTTTGAGTTTGAGGCCAGCCTGGTCTGCAGAGTGAGTTCTAGGACAGGCTCCAAAGGTACAGAGAAACCCTGTCTCAAGAAAAACAAACAAACAACAAAAAAACCAAAAATAGCAAAACAAAAGAGGAACCTGATTCATTGAACTGGAATAATTCAAAAGATGTCCTATGCACAAGGCTCTACTCATTAAAGGCCATATCTTATAAAAGTAAAAATTCATTTAAAATGACCTCACTATATAGCCCAAGCTAGTGTTGAACCCCCAGAGATCCACTTCCATCTGCCTTCCAAGTGCCAAGATTAAAAGTATGGTCACTGTAATGGTCCCTTTAAGAGACAAGCCACCCTCCCACATCCACTGAGGCCAGCTGATCTTCAGATTTCAGACTGAGTCTCTTCTTTTCCCTCTCTGGAAGAGGCAGCTTCTGCCTTGCTCCTTCTTCCCACCTCCTGTTTTTCTCTCTCTGATCTTCTCCCTTTCTCTGTCCCCTCCATAACCCACTAAATAAATATTCATTTCCTTTGCATAGCATGCCTACCCATCTTGGTCTCTCACTCACCATGTGGTTCTTTGCCTAGGACCTGCTGGTCCTCGTGGCCTGTGGGCCACTGGGAGGCTCCTTGCCTGGGACTGCTGTGGTTTCAGGATCCACTGCCTGCTGCTGCTTGGGGGCCTGCAGCGTGGTCTCGTGGCCTGTTGCCCACTGCCAACCCTCAGGAACCTGCAGTGTTTCTTAACAGTCACCACACCAGGCTTCTCTCTCTCTCTCTTTTTTCCTTTGGTTTTTCGAGACAGGGTTTCTCTGTGGCTTTGAAGCCTGCACTGGAACTAGCTCTTGTAGACCAGGCTGGTCTCAAACTCACAGAGATCCACCTGCCTCTGCCTCCCGAGTGCTGGGTAACAATATTTTTTCTAAAATTGTATTTAAAAGTTTGCTAAGTTTGAATAAAAAAAAAGCCCCTCTTAGGTCCACAGAGAGTAGGAATATTATGAGCTGTGGCCTTGTCAGAGGAAGTGTGTTGCTGGGAGTAGGTTTTGAGGTTTCAGATACTCAAGGTAGGCCCAGTGTATCTCATTCTCTTTCTGCTGCCTGCTGATCTGGATGCAGACCTCTCAGCTACTTCTTCGGTACTGTGTCTGCCTGCATGCTGCCATGCTGATAATGTACTAAACTTCTGAAACCATAAACCAGCTGCAATGAAATATTTTCCTTATAAGAGTTGCCGCTGGGCATGGTGGTACATGCCTTTAATTCCAGCACTCGGGAGAGGCAGGCAGATCTCAGTGAGTTGAGGCCAGTCTGGACTACAAATCTAGGACAGCCAAAGCTGCTATACAGAGAAACCCTGTCCTGAATGCCCCTCCCCCCCCCCCAAAAAAAGCTGCCGTGGGCATGGTGTATCTTCACAGCAATA
>JAQHUG010000081.1:6498724-6529546 GCA_028555095.1 Dicrostonyx torquatus
CCACCCCAAGCCAAGCTCCCCATTTCGGAGCTATATATACTGGTACTTGTTCCCTAATAAAATAAGACCTTGACAATTGAATTCTGCTTGGTCTTCTTCCTTTCTCTCGTTCATGACTTTCAGGTAGAAGCCTCTTCAGACCCTGAATAACTGGACCTGCTGGATGGGTCACTAGGACAGCCAAAGCTGCTACACAGAGAAACCCTGTCCTGAATGCCCCTCCCCACCCCAAAAAAAAAAAAAGCTGCCATGGGCATGGTGTATCTTCACAGCAATAGAACACTGACTAAGACACTAAGTAAATCAAATTATGTAAACAACCCCTGGAGCATCTCACTCATAAAAAGATGTAGTTGGGCTGGAGAGAAGACTCAGTGGTTAAGAGTTAAGAGCAGTAGCTGGTCTTCCAGAGGACAGTTAAGTTCTCAGACATTTTATAACTGCCTGTAACTTCAGGGGATCTGAGGCCTCTGGCCCCAAAAGGTACCTGCACTAACATGTATATCACACGCAAACATACATATATACATTTTAAAAAAAGAATTTTTAAAATTGAGACAAAATATGATTTAAAAAAAAACAACAAAAAGTATGTTTAATTAACTGACAACAGAGAAAGCTGGTAAAGAAACGCAGGTGGATTTGGTCAAATAAGAACTAGAACCGAGGAGCTCCATAATCATCTGGCATCCGTTCAATGTTGTATCTATGGTTAGAAATATACATGATAGGAACTCCAGGGATCTTCCGGATTCTTCGTTTGAGGTCCCGATCAACTGTAGCCACAATGTAACACTTGTGCTGAAAGAGAAATCCACTGATGTTTACAAAGGACTCACAGAGTATCTGCACACACAACCACTGAATAGTCCCCTCATTTTCACAGTAACTAGCAGAGGGAAGGATGCTAAGACCTAAGAGATAGTTATACAAAAACATATGTAAGCTACCTGGCCTCATTGCGGTCTTACAAATCTTGAAGGGAAGAAAGAAAGAAGTGTTTAAGCTGCAAACTGTTTTCTGTCTCACACATGGGAGAGACTGCCACAGTTAAGGCAGACAATTTCTTAGTTTTGGGAAAACGTCCTGACTGACTCTTATATTGGAGGGCACAGATCTTCTGTCTTTGTGACTCAGGAATATGTTGAAGTTCTTTAGTGGTATAAGTAGGCAGGTCCTGGGCCAGGAGAAGGACCTCTAAGATTTAAAACCCCAGTTTAGCTTAACATTAACTATTAGCTGGAAACTATTTTGTTATATTTTACTTCATATAAAAATCTCCATGAAGCCAGGCAGTGGTGGCGCACACCTTTAATCCCAGTACTTGGGAGGCAGAGGCAGGCAGATCTCTGTGAGTTTGGGGCCAGCCTGGTCTACAAGAGCCAATTCCAGGACAGGCTCCAAAGCTACAGAGAAACCCAGTCTCGAAAAACAAACAAACAAACAAATGCTGTGCAGTCAATGGAGGGAGGAAAGAAATCTCTGCCTGGCGGTGGTGGCAAAGGGCTTTAATCCCAGCACTTGGGAGGCAGAGGCAGGCAGATCTCTGTGAGTTTGGGGCCAGCCTGGTCTACAAGAGCCAATTCCAGGACAGGCTCCAAAGCTACAGAGAAACCCAGTCTCGAAAAACAAACAAACAAACAAATGCTGTGCAGTCAATGGAGGGAGGAAAGAAATCTCTGCCTGGCGGTGGTGGCAAAGGGCTTTAATCCCAGCACTTGGGAGGCAGAGGCAGGCAGATCTCTGTGAGTTTGGGGCCAGCCTGGTCTACAAGAGCCAATTCCAGGACAGGCTCCAAAGCTACAGAGAAACCCAGTCTCGAAAAACAAACAAACAAACAAATGCTGTGCAGTCAATGGAGGGAGGAAAGAAATCTCTGCCTGGCGGTGGTGGCAAAGGGCTTTAATCCCAGCACTTGGGAGGCAGAGGCAGGTGGATCTCTGTGAGTTCAAGGCTAGCCTGGTCAACAAGAGCTAGTTTCTAGGACAGGCTCCAAAACTACAGAGAAACCCTGTCTTGGGGGGGGTAAAGTCTTCATTGAGTTTTATAAAACTTTATCATTGAGGTAGAGGTTGTTGTGGCCCCATCTATGGATTAAGTTGTTAAAAGGCAGAGTGGTCATTAAATGAAGATGGTCATCTTTAGTAAGGGCCAAGTTCTTCCTCTCTTCATTCTACCCTCTGCAAGTGTCAGGCTCTCCCCCTCCCTTCCTGTCTTTCTCAGTGCTGGGGATTAAATCCAGGACCTGATGCAGACTAGGCAGCACTCTAAGACTGAGCTACACCTCCAGCCTGAGAAAGGTTCTTAAGGGTACAACCAATAGCAGATGTTCTGTATTGTTTGATGAGCAGTTCAGAATGGAAGAATTCAAAAAGTAATTAATCCAGCGTATGTGAGAGATAGCACCATGGGAGATTCTTAGACTTAATTAAGAAGACATTTCTGAGTTAGGTATGGTGGGGAGAAACATCATTCCTGCATGGGGTGGAAATGGAACTTTATTTAAGATTCACAGGATAGTAGAATGTGATATATTATTATAGCTACATGAATTCACTTAAAATACGTTATAGGGAATTTGTGGAATAAAGATTCAATCATTGTCCCAAATCACATACCAAGTTAATGTAGTTGTTGGAGTTGATTTTGTTTTGTTTAAGACAGGATCACACTCTGTAGTCCTAGGTGGTCTAAAACTCACTATGTAGATCAAGTTGGCCTTGAACCTTGAACAGAGATCCATTTGCCTCTGCTTCCAATGGGTAAGGGGCTGAGATTTGAAATCAGACTTCCTTCTCAAGCACACGCTCCTCTCATTACAGTTACAGCACAGTTTTTTTAGATCTACTTTTTCAAGTAAGTGGTATCGTATCTATGCTGAATACGAACAACTGCTAAATATATATATATATATACATATATGCTTTATATATAAAGATATATATGCACATATTTTCACATATATTTCATAAATATATATTTTCATATATGTATACATGAAAAACCCACCCCAAGTACCTTACTGAAGCTGAATATTCAGATGGTAGGTAATAATCTGTATCCCCCTTTTTTGAGGGGGAATTCTCATTGGATAGCTGGAATTGGCTATGTAGACCAGGATGAACTTAAACTTAGAGGTCTACCTATCTTTGCCTCTTTACCTCACCCAGCTAGTGTCTTTTTCCTTCCAAAAGTGTATTTATTTATTTATGTGTGTATGTGTGTGTTTAGTGTGTGTGTGTGTATATATACACACAACACATGTGTGCAGGTGTCTGCAAATGCCAGAAGAAGGCATCAGAAATGGAATTACAGAAGGTTGTGAGCCACCTGATATGAATGTTGGCATCTGAACCTGGGTCCTCAGCAATAACAGCAAGTACTCTTGATCACTGAAACACCACCTCTTCAGCTCCAGCTTGCCACAACTTTTTTTCCTTTTTCCTTTTGGTTTCTCAAGAAAAGTTTTTCTGTGTAACTTTGGCTGTCCTGAACCTTGCTCTGTATATCAGGCTGGCCCCGAACTCACAGAGATCCAACTGCCTCTGCCTCCCAGGTGCTGGGATTAAAGGTGTGCACCACCACTGCCCAGGTTCTTTTAAGCACAAAGTAAACATCTAAAAAGTGATGCTGATACCTGAGTGACTCTCTGTACCAAGCAGTCATCAGCATAGGTTCCTTTGTGTGTGCACGGAAGTCGGTCAAATCGTGGATCCTTGGCGATTCTACAGGTTTATAAAAGTGAATTAAAGAAAACGTTCTCCATCCAACCAGTAAAACAAAGGTAACATATCTATGTGGGCATTATGAGGCATCCTCTCACCTCTGAAGCTTATGTTTTCATTTTATGAGGAAGGAAATTACAATCAGGAGCTGATAGCTGATTTACTAAACAAACTCTTGGGTATTTGCACATTTCTGTTTTACCAAAGAGGGAAAGAGGTTCATACATTAATTTGCTCAAACCTACAGAGTTAAGTAAAGTCAGTATTGAAAATCAAATCCATTTTAGAAGTTGTCTTACACAAATATACTGCAAAACAGGCACAAAAGGATGATCACTATGGCACAGCCCATCAACAATATGAGGCTAAATACATTTTTCTATGTATTTACATATGTGATTACAAAAGAGAGGGGGAGAGAGAGAGAGAGAATTGAAGGAATGAATATAGGAGAACCTTTGCTAACCTGCTGAATAACACAGGCTAGTTAGTAAACTCTATGTATAGGTATGTGGGTGTAAGACCCAGAAAAGAAAAGAGATGAGTTTCCTGGAACTTTCTAGATTTGCATTTACATAGAAAGTGATCTGTGAAAAAAATTCACTATTCTTTTCCAGCTGTCATTCTTGTATGAGAAGAAGCAGCATGACGTGGAGAAAGAGTTACAGGCAGTTTTGGGTACCCAATATGGGTAGCAGGAACTGAGTTGAGGTCCTCTGGAAAAGCAGCAATGTTCTTAACTGCCATCTCGCCAGCCTCCTTTATTTTACTATTATAATTTTTTTTTTTTAAATTTAAACTAACTGGCCAGGAAATCTTTGACTAGCAAAGAGATAAAGTGTTCTAAAGTATCTTCAGTATACCAAGGTACAGTAAATCTAGACTACATTCTTCCTACCTTAGTGCCACTCGATACTTCTGGCCCAATTTCTCAATTTCAGCCATCACACAATCAGTAATACAAGGGATACCTGCAAGGAACAAACAAACAGAGCATAAAAATTAGTAACAGAACTTGTAAAGATATCCGCTGAAATATATTTATTTCAGTCTGTAAAAACCCTGCAGACTTCTGTAATGACAACAGACTAAGTCTACTGAAACAATCAGTAAGAACTAAAAGAAGAGTTAGGTATGTTGACAAAGGCTTGTAATCTTAGCTGCTCCAGATGCTGATACAGGAGGATTAAAAGTCCAAGGCCTGCATGGACTAGAAGGAGCTCAAGGCTATCCTGGGCAATTTGGTAAGACCCTGTCTCAAAACAAACAGTAAAAGTGGGCTGGCTAATAGCTCAGCGATACAGTGCTGGCCTAACATTCAGGAGGGCCTAGGCTCAATTCTCAAAACATGGGGCTAGGGTGGCAGATGGGAGCGATGTACATCTATAATCTGAGCATTTCAGAGGTAGAGGCAGAAAGGTCAGTAGCCCAAGGTCATCCTGAGCTACACAATGAATTCTAAGCCAGCATGGACTACATGAGATCCTGTCTTAAAAACAACAAACTCCTCCCCATAAATATATGAATAAATATATTAAATTTACTTATATATATTTAATATATAAATAAAATTATATATTAAATAGAATACTATGTAGCTTAAAAGGATGATACCCATCTACATATACAAACAAAGTAAAATTTATTATTTAATGCAAAAATCAAGAACAGGTAACTAAAATGTGATCTCTACACACAGTACGCATGATCAGAAATCAAACAGTATGTGCTGTGTGAGCCTTGACAGTATCATGCAGAATGAAAGAGTCACATCAGAGGATTTATACGTATGAAATGCCCAGAAAAGGCAAATCTATAGAAACACAACTAGATTAATGTCATTTAGGGGTAGGGAAAAAGAGGAGTACTGCCCATTGTGGGGTGTAATAACTGAAGATACCGGAGATTCTTAAAGCATACTTCCCTACTCCACTGCAGGCCCCATACTCACAGGGTTATATTACTGTGAAATTAGTATTCAAGGACATATGGCCTTCTGATTCCATAATCATCTAATTTCATTGACCTAGCATTCTCTTCATTTAAATTTACTTTTAGTTTTTCCCCCTCGTCTTTCAAAAGCATTACTATATATTTAAAATTTTAAATTATCCGAGTGGTGGTATATGCACACTTTTAAGCCCAGCACTAGAGAGACAGAGGCAGGCAGATCTCTGTGAGTTCGAGGGCAGCCTGGTCTACAAGAGCTAGTTCCAGGACAGGTTCCAAAGCTACAGAGAAACCCTGTCTCGAAAAAGAAAACAAACAAAGAATTAAATTATAATTATATAAGTATAAATTAACTAAAAATTAAATTATAGTCATTTATTTATGGGGGGAGGGTAGGGATCATGTGCTACAGAGCATGTGTGAAGGTCAGAAGACAACTTGTAGGAATCTGGTGTCTCCTTCCAAAACGTGGACTCCCGGCTCAAACTGGCTTGGTGGAAAGGGCCTTACCTGATGAGCCATCCTGCTGGCCCTAGATTAATGTATACTTAATTTTTTTTAGTATCTTTTAAAAAATATTTATCTAACATATATGAAGTTTTGCCTATATATATGTGCAATCATGCACATGCCTGGTGCCTGTGGAGGTCAGATGAGGACTTGCAATCATTGTAAGCCACCATGTGGGTCCTGGGCACTGAACTCAGGTCCTCTGCAAGAGTAACAAGTGCTCTTAACTGCTGAGCCATCTCTCCAGCCCAACCTGCCACTCCCAGCAGCTTTCTTTAAAAAACATTTTTGTTGAACAGCCCACTTATATTAGACCTAAAATGTCTACCATCCACATTGAAAATAGGTATGCTGTTGCCTGACCTGAGCTTGCCCATTTACTTATTTATTTATTTACTTATGTACTTACACATGCAGAGAGGATTTATTATAATTCTTTGGAGGCCTAGGACTTTCTGGAGTGTGGTAGGGTAGCGCTGAAGAGCAAATCCAGGGATCATATACACACCATGCAAGTATTACACTGAGCTGTACTTCCAGTTCCCACTCCTGCTTTCTTTCCAGCTCCCTTTCTTTCAGCTGAGGTTTCTATGGTTTTGTGTTCCAGCATGTGTAGTACTGGGTATTAGACTTGGGACATCACATGTGCTGGGCAAACATCCTACTACTGAGCTATATTTCTGGTCTGGGTTTTACAAAATGTAAATAAGATAAGCTTTAGCTTAAAGTCACCAGTCATGATGTGGGATGTTCTTCTATATATTTTGATGAATAAAGCTTTTTGGATCAATGGCTTAGCAGAGTAAAACCCAGCAGAAAATCGGAACAATGATAGAGAGTAGGCAGAGTCAGGGAAATGCCATGTAGCTGCTGAAAGAGAAGGTCGCCGCCAGCGTTAAGCCACCACCTTGTGGTGATACAGATTAATAGAAATGGGTTAATTTAAGATGTTAGAGCTAGGTAGGAATAGTCCTAAGCTGTGGGCCAAGCAGTGCTATAATTAATGTAGTTTTTGTGTGATTATTTGGGTTAGATGACCAGGAAACGAATGAGAAATCTCCGTTTACAAATAAGCAACACATATACAGAGGGACATCACACATCACAGTCACATTAACCACTAAGCAGGAAATCCTTTGAAGCCAGTCAGTGACTCTGTCCTAAGTGTGAAAGTCTCAGTATGGTCTTTCAGTATAGGGATGTTTTGTGTACATGACCTCCATTATGTTGTGTCTTTCCTCAGTAGCTGTCTTAGCTTGAGGTCCTGGATAACCTACCACTGTACCATATTAGCACTGCGGCTTCACCTGCTCCACATATGGAGGCGGTGTCTTTCCTTGAGTCTATAACCAAACTCTCCAACCACAGTAATGTATGCCTGTAGTGTCCTTTTGAAAAGGAGGTGCAAAGTACCAGTATGAATGTCATTTGTCCTTTTAGCAAAAAAAATCCTATCAATAAAAACCTATCAATTATAAAATGTATACTTTTTGTTTGGTTTTTTTTTTTTTTTTTTTTTGGAGACAGGGTTTCTCTGTAGCTTTGGAGCCTGTCCTGGAACTAGCTCTTGTAGACCAGGCTGGACTCGAACTCAGAGATCCGCCTGCCTCTGCCTCCCGAGTGCTGGGATTAAAGGCGTGTGCCACCACCGCCCAGCTCAATTATAAAATGTAACAGATCTCATTTTTTTTGTTATTGCTTTTCAAGACAGGGTTTCTCTGTGTAGTCCTGGCTGTCTGGCTTGAGACCAGATGGGCCTCAAACTCAGAGATCCGCCGGAGATCTGCTGGCCTCTGCCTCCCAAGTGCTCGGATTAAAGGCGTGTGCCACCACCAGGCTTCTTCTTGTTGTTTGGCAGTGCTGGGGACTCGGCTTCTCAATGCTAGGAAGTGCTCCACTGAACCACTGAGCTACCTCCCTAAACCAAAAACATATTATACCTAACTATTAGGAGCTGTACTCTTGGATATGGTTTATGTTTTCTTTTTCCTACTCAGGATTACAAGCACAAAGGGATACCCAAATAAATAAGGGACTCTGTAACTGGCAAATTGCACACTGAGGTAAAACTACCTCAGACCTTTGGTAGCACAAATGAATACTAACTGAACAAATGTGAGAACTGCCCATTATCCGACTTCTGGTCCTGGGACCACAAATGGAAAAGTGTTTTATTGAGCTTTCCTATAGTGGAGTGGAACAGAGAACGCATCCTGCTTAATGTAAATGTATATACCAAAATAGATTTTCATTTGTTCAAAATTTTAAAATCTAGGTTCAAAATTAATGACTCTAATATTAACAGTCATAGCAGTGTCTTCTATTTTTTTTTTAAGATTTATTTATTAATTATACAGTGTTTTGTCTGTATGCATGCCTGCAGGCCAGAAGAGGGTACCAGATCTCATTACAGATGGTTGTGAGCCACCATGTGGTTGCTGGAAATCGAACTCAGAACCTCTGGAAGAGCAGCCAGTGCTCTTAACCACGGAGCCATCTCTCCAGATTCTGTTTTCTAAAATTTTTTTTTTTTTTTCAAGACAGGGTTTCTCTGTGGCTTTGGAGCCTGTCCTGGAACTAGCCCTTGTAGACCAGGCTGGTCTCGAACTCACAAAGATCCGCCTGCCTCTGGGATTAAAGGCGTGCGCCAGCACCGCCTGGCCTGTTTTCTAAATTGTGACAACTGAACTATTCCTACTCAAGTATGCATTAGATCTCAATTTACTGAAAACTGATATTGCTGGGTTTATTGAAAATTAAATGCCTGGTAGATTACTGAGATCCTCACTTCCTTTCTTTCATGTATTTGGATAAATATGATTGTTCTGTATAGATGTGACAGAAACATAAAAGTATGATACTCACACTTGGCGTACAGACAGTCCATCATGGATTGCACTAAGTCTAGTTTGGCTTTAATGGAAAAGTTGATGAAGTTGGTATCTACAAGGATGTGGTACGGGGGACCCAGCTGCGTATTGTACTGGAAGAACAAGCAGGAGGGATGTTGGGGGCTGGAAGGAAAAAGAAAATAAGATCACATGCTCAAGTCTGTATCAACAATTTTCATGTTAATTAAACCAAAAATGAAGTTATCTGATTGAGAAAGTTCATTCAGGCAACTGTCCTTTTCCCCTTGTTCATTGCAAGTAAGAGTTTAAGGGCCTGAAGAAGTGGCTCAGCAGTTAAAAGTCCTAGTGCTCTTGGGGAGGACCCAAATTCAGTTTCTAGAACTGACACTGGGCGGTCGTAACTGCCTATAATTCCAGCTTCAGGAGATCCTGCGCCTCTAAGCGCCACAGACACCCAAACTTATGAGCACATGCCCATATACAGATGTACACATGCCCGTACACAAACACACGCCACACATAGATATTAAAAAAAAAAAAAGGAATCTTTAAAAAAGAAGTTAACAACATGTTAATATCAGGCTCACTGGAAATCTGTGCCACAACTTTAAAACCATGATTATCCCAAATCTAGTTTCTCCTTGATCAGGACAGCTATAGGGCACAAAGAGGCAGACGGTAGTTATCAGGATAGAATCAATGCTACAGCAAGTTTGCCATTCTCAAAATCCTAAATGTTAACAATTGTTTAGCATTTGGATTACATATTATAGCAGAGCCTGTTGCTCACCTAAAAATCCATGATGTTCAAACATTGCTATGTGAACCAGTATCTATGTGACAATATAGCCTCTGTGAACCCAGAGCAAAATACAAAAACTATGGTAAGATTTTTCATAAAGGGGGGCTGGAGAGATGGCTCAGCAGTTAAGAGCACTGCCTCCTCTTCCAAAGGTCCTGAGTTCAATTCCCAGCAACCACATGGTGGCTCACAACCATCTATAGTGAGATCTGGATCTCTCTTCTGGCACATGCAGACAGAATACTGAGAATACTGTATACATAATAAATAAGTAAATCTTTAAAAAAAAACAAACAGTCGACATCCCAGAAAATGTGGACATCACTCTGAAGGGGCGCACAGTCATTGTGAAGGGCCCCAGAGGAACCCTCCGGAGGGACTTCAATCACATCAATGTAGAGCTGAGCCTTCTTGGGAAGAAGAAGAAGAGGCTCCGGGTTGACAAATGGTGGGGCAACAGGAAGGAACTGGCCACCGTCAGAACCATCTGCAGCCATGTTCAGAACATGATTAAGGGTGTTACACTGGGCTTCCGCTACAAGATGAGGTCTGTGTATGCTCACTTCCCCATCAACGTCGTTATTCAGGAGAATGGGTCTTTGGTTGAAATCTGAAATTTCTTGGGTGAAAAATACATCCGCAGGGTTCGAATGAGGACAGGCGTTGCTTGTTCTGTCTCTCAAGCCCAGAAGGATGAATTAATCCTTGAAGGAAATGATATTGAACTCGTTTCAAACTCAGCGGCTCTGATACAGCAAGCCACAACAGTTAAAAACAAGGATATCAGAAAGTTTTTGGATGGTATCTATGTGTCTGAAAAGGGAACCGTGCAACAGGCTGATGAGTAAGGCCTAAGTTACCAGCTCCAGAAACAAGATCCTGAATTTTAATATGATTTGGGGTGCCTTTTGGGACAATAAAAGACTTGTATTGAAAAAAAAAAGATTTTTCATAAAGTTAAAAATACTAATATTAAAGGGATGACTTTCATCCAGAATATATAACTTTACCAATATAGCCTCTCTTTTGTGAAATTTTTTTGGTGTGGTAATTACTTTAAAAAGATTTTTTTTTTTTTGGAAAAGAAAAAAAAAAATGTCTCCAATGCCATAGGGGAAAATTTACTGCCCCATGGGATTCAGAAACCTCCAAAGCACTGACATTAGTATATCCGATCAATACCACTTTCATTTGTGTGTGTGCAGAACCTGTTAGTAAATCACTGCCTGACCGGTAAATCAATCAGCTCACAGGTAGCCTGGGCTCTAACAGAGCCAATGTTTAGGATCTCTTCACTTTAACGAGAACTTGACGTTTCTTCATACTTACACTTCTCTTTCCTTCAGTGCACTGGGATCTTTCTTCTCTTTCTTTTTAGGCTTTAATCTATCCTTTTCCTTACTGTAAAAAAGTAAATTCGGAGAAGAGGAAAAATGACATAGTCAAAGTTTCATCTGGAAGTCCCACTCAGTGGTAGAGCACTGGATGCATGTCTGAAGCTCTAGGCTCAATCCCTATCACCTCCCGTCCCAGTCCAATGTCTTTTCTTTCCCTTTTATTCCTTCAAGGCATCAAAGCAATCCAGTTTTGTGCCTGTGATGCTAATATCAACATATGCTTTGACAGCAAGTAACTGTAGGAGGAATTGGTTAGAAAACATAAGAATTAATCAATAAGGTCAATAAACTCAAAAAATGTTAATGAGTAAATTCTAATTATACATTAACTTTTTCCTTAGTATTTCTATTATCAGTGATTAAAATTTAATTCCAAGAGAGTAATGGAGGTTTATTATAATCAAAAGACATTATAAGAAACTTACTATGTATAATTAATATATGCTAATAAAAATCCACTTATAAGAGGCTGTGAAGAGGTCGATACTAATTTCTGAATACTTCTGAATATCCCAAACTGCACCTGATAGCCTTCCCAGCACCAGCGAGGTAGATAGGTTTCTATGAGTTTGAGGTCTGGTCTGTATTGTAAATTCCAGGCCAGCCAATGCTACATAGTGACACCTTTTCTCAAAAAGCAACAACAACAACAACAACAACAACAAAAAACCAACCAGTATAGAGGAAAAATTTTCCCACATTCCTTATAAAGGCCTGAGACATAACACACATATAAAATTGAACTCTTAACCACAAAGAAATTATCACTGGGACATCATTCCTTAAAAATATACAATAAAAGTTTACATCAGAAGCTGAGAATAATAGTTCTGAAGTCTTTAACGACCATTCTCTTGTTCTAAGACTCTTAAAACACAACAAAGGCCAGTTTTTATCTAAAAACTGTTCACCCAGTCTTTACGATGCATGGAAACTGATTGGGTTTTCTTTATCATGGGAAATTATCATTCTAGTTTCTTCTAATATTTTGAATTTTTTGAATTAATTAATTAATTTTGTTTTTTCGAGACAGGGTTTCTCTGTAGCTTTAGTGCCTGTCCTGGAACTCATTCTGTAGACCAGGCTGGCCACAAACTCACAGAGATCCGCCTGCCTCTGCCTCCTGAGTGCTGGGATTAAAGGCGTGCGCTAGCACCGCCCGCCTAACATTTTGAATTTTTGTAATTTATAAAATGGATGTATCTTGGAGTTTTCCCCTCTCCCTTTGAAACTTGGGTGTCAGAAATTGGAAAGTGAAGACAAGCCGGTGGGCTTTTCAACAGTGACACCATCCTCTCCACCCTCTAGAATGAGTGACTATAATTCCATGCAATATAGATCTAAGACATAATAAGCAAAACAAAAATAACAAGTTTTACTACTTAGCCCATTGCGATTTCTGTATCTCTGATCAGTTTAAGAAATCAGTTGATTCTGGCTACTCACAGTCTCTCATCTCTGAGACTAAGCATTCGCTTCATGGTCGCAAATTTTCTTGTTTTCTTTTGCTTCCCCTTGAAACGGAAATTTTCGAGTTAAAAGTGCATCCTTTAAAGTTTCCTTCTATTTTTCTTGCCGCTTCTCCTTTACGCAAATACAACCCAGACCCTCTCCCCACTCTGTAAAACAGGTTCCTTCGAGCTAAGACCACAATGGAAAAAACAAAACACAAGGGAAGCTCCGAGGCTATATCTCGACAAGCGCTGAACTCCCATATACCCGCAAAGCCCTCCGAAAAAGTTCCTTATCCCACTCTCCTCACCATGTTCACGCAGCACTCCTGTTTCTTCCGGAATCACTTACTGCGCAACACTTAACGTCATCCATAGACTGCTTCCGGCAAAGGTCAACCCGGAGGCGGAAGTCACTTTGGGAAACGGAAAATCTCCGAACCGGCTTTTAACGCCGGTTGAGGTCGAGACTGGGGAGTTTTGGGGGGCGGGTGGAGAACAGGTTCCGTGCTGGATGCGGCCCCTGCCTCCCCGGACCCTAAAACTAGGACTTGGCCAAGCTGCAGCCCCAGTTCGGGTAACGTTTCCCCTCACGCCCCAACCGGAGACAGAGCCTAGCCGACCCGCAGGCACCAGAGTTCCAGAAGGAGAGCGAGAGAGGGGGACGAGGACAGCGAGGTCAGAATCCTGGGCTGCCCAGTAGTTTGCAAATACATTCTGTTTATCTTCCGGCGCACCCGGAGGCTCTGGTTATTGCTTGGTTTTCCTCGTCGGCACAGTACTTCGTGAGTTTGGGAGAGGGATGTAACAGCGCTTAAGGACCCCTCCCATCGTGTGTGTGTGTTGTGTGTGTGTGTGTGTGTGTGTACACGTACAAGCACGAGCATGCAGGTGCATTCTGAGCAGAAGCCAGAAGAAGCTTGTTGTCTTTTTCTTTCTCTCCACTTTTTGTTTTGTTTTAAGACTATCTCACCTAATCTGAAACACCCTCTCCTTTCCCCCTGTTTTTCGCTAGATTGTCTGGCCAGAAAACCCCAGAGATAACTCCCATCTCTGCTTCCCAGCACTGGGATGGTAGACACACACTACTACCCTGGCTTGTTTTCTGTCCAGGTCCTGGGTATCCAGACTGAGGTCTTGCTTGGTCTGCAAGCACTTACTCACTGAGCCAACTTCCCCAGTCGCGGCGGCCTTCTGTCGATGGTCACAGTAAGACAGGTGCATAAGCTTGTTTGTGCAGCTATCACTTACCACGCCTCGAATATGGTGGGGAAACCATAGATATTTATTATGAAACCTGGTGTGCCGTCCTTAACGGGAGAGGGAGTATTTGTGAGAACAAGAAAGATAACTTCTGGGGTGTTTGTTTTTGTTTTCTGGTTTTTGCTTTTAGAACCTGCTATGTTTTCTAGTTATTCTTAACCATTTGGAGAGATTTCTTTTACTCCTCGAAAGTCTGTGGAAAGCCAGGGACAGTTTTTTGAAAATGGCTGTGTGTGTGCATGTACACACACTTTGACATGCTGCTTATGAGACTTCTAGACTGTGTAAACATCATTTCCTTCGCACTCTGACCTCCATAGTACCCCCCCATATCTTTTCTTTTTTTTTTTTTTCTGATGTTGAAGCTGTGGCCTAGACGCTCAAAGGTCTGTTTGGTTCTAAAAGCTTGTGTTTTTCTTAGTGCATGACGATGACCTAGTGTTACAGGGTTAAAAAGATGTTCACGAGATAACACTGCAAGACAGTGCATTGGTTATTGAATTGTGGAGTTTGATTGGCTGCAGTTTAAACCCTTTTATGTTGCTTGTTTTCAGTGTATTACTTTGGGTCATCAGTTGGTGCCTCTGTTTCTTCATCCGTAAAGCTAAGATAGTCATCATAGTACATAGTATGGGGATGCTACCAGGACTTGTGTTTTCATACTCAGTAAGTCCCTAGAAAGCTTACCATTAAATAACTCTTAGCTGGGCAGTGGCTCAGGCCTTTAATCCCAGTGCTCGAGAGGCAGGGGCAGACGGATCTCTGTGAGTTCGAGGCCAGCCTGGTCTATAAAGTGAGTTCCAGGAGAGCCAGGACTGTTACACAGAGAAATCCTGTCTCGAAAAACAAAAAAACAAAAAAGAAACTCTTTTTAAGTGTTCTCAGTTATTTCATGTCATGGTTTTCCAACTTGAAAGGTTATGCCACTTACATGCTAATCTATTTGTACTATTTTGAAACTTGAGCATATTGGTAATCCTCAGAAAACTTACTAAATTCTCAGGTCTCTATAATGGATCATTTTGAGTTGATTTGGATATATAACTTGTGTCCTTCCTTCTGTTCTTTTTTTTATTCAAAAATTTACACTTCCCTTCTCCCAGTCCCCTCCCGCTCCCCCTCTACCCCTCCTCCTTCCCCTTGCTTCCTTCCTTCTGTTCTTTTAGCCACACATTGCATTCAGATCTCTTTATAGTTCATATTATCTGTGTGTTGCAAATTTTTGGTGTTGACACATCTTTAAAGATTGTCGGTACTTCTTGCTTTACCCCCAGGAAATTACTAATCTTTTCAGAACAGTTTGCCTCTGCCTAGCTGTAATTCATGGGTAGAGTTAGCAGCAGCCACATTTTTTTTTTTAAATTAAAACATGTTAGTGATTAGGCATTTAGCCTTTAAAGTAAACATGGTCAGTTTTTGTTTTTAAACCTATGGAGATTGATTAGAAGTGTGCATGTGCACATGCGTGCCTGTGCGTGCAAGTGCCTGTGCGTGCTTGATTGAGAGCACTTGAAGAGAAAATTGCAGCTAGTTAAATAGTAATTTGCATTTAAATGCAGGCCCTGATAGAAAAACCCTTTCCTCTCAGTTTGAAATCCATGAATTTTTTTTTCCCTTCCTTATTTCACAGTGAAGCAGTTTGCAGTTTCTCTTCTGAGAACTTTCTGATCCCTTGATTGTTAATACTTGATAGGGAGCTAAATTAGTGTAGGAACACTGTGGGGGTGGACACAGTCAGACAAGTGTTTCTGCTGCATTGTAATTTTGTCATGATCTGAGACTCTTAAAGCCTGCCGTTAAAGTACTCAGCTATTATATAGCATTCTTAGAGAGGGATGGAGAGAGGGATGGTTTTGACTCTGTTGGATGGGAGCAGAATGGAATTACTTTTGACTGCACTCTTGTGAGAAAAAGAATGATTTTAGTCCTTCTCAGTGGTTCAGAGGGCCCTTGTGTATTTTCTGCATACTGAAGAGAAAGAGTCTGTGAAGCCATTGAGTCCCGTTTGAATACTTAATTGGACTTGAATTTCATTCTTCTCACTCATTGGTCTAAATAGATGTTTAATAAAATTATGGCTGGTGGAAGAGTCCCTAGAGAAAGTCTTGTATTTCAAGTTAATTTAGAGATATGATTTCTAGCTTCAATCACAGTTTTACACTTACCCTTATGGTTCATATGTTGCTTCCCCAACAACATTTGTTGCTGTCCATTACTTTTTAATTTAACTTGACTACCATTAAATGAGGTAGCAGGACTTGGTGGTTAACAGCCCTGGCTGCTGACCCGAATTTGATTCTCAACACCCACATCTGACAGCTCACAACTGCTGTAACTTTAGCTCCAGGGGATTTGACACTTTGTGGCCTTCATGGGGTCTTGAGATTGTTTGAAAACATGCACGTGTGCGCATGCGCACACATACACACACAGAGCATACACATAAAATAAAAATGAATGCAGCATGTTCTCCTAGGTCTTGATGTTGCATTGGTTCATATGACACTTGAGAGGTATATTACTACTGCATATGTATTCACCAGGCCTCTGTTGAAGAATGACTAGTAAATAGGTAAATATTAATGGGCTATGGTCAGCTAGAGGTATAGAAATTCAAATATTTTTGAGCAATTACTGCATGTGTTCATCTTCCTGGAAGGGTCTTGGTTATAGTATTTATAATATTTATTTACTACGATCACCATCCCCTCTAACAGTTTAGATTTTATGACATTAGTGTTGCACGAATAATAAAAACCCAGAGACAGATATTGGGGTTCACCCTGAAGATCAGAAAAACAAAAGCAACCAGTCACTGGCTCTTACCTCTGTCTCAAACCAAAATGGCGTTCCTGCCTCCACAAATCCTCAGAATTAGCTTGAATGTAAGACTTGTCTCCTCCCGTCTTAAATTCCTCTCTAGTGCTGGAGTTAAAGGTATGCACCACCACTGTCCAGCCCTTATGGCTACCTAGTGTGGCTGCTGGGATTAAAGGTGTGTGCCACCACTCCCAGGCCTGTATGACAGACTGCTTTGCACTGACCTCTAGGCAAGCTTTATTTATGAAAATACAAATAATATACCACGATATGCTAGTGAGTTCTACATATTATCCCCCCTCCTTTTATTTTTCCAGACAAGGTCTGGTGTGTCACAGGCTGGCCTTCAACTTGCTATGCAGTTGAGGATAACCTAGAACTTTGTTTGTTTGTTTGTTTGTTTTGAGACAGGGTCTCTCTCCACAGCCCTGGCTGGCCTGGAACTCAGAGATCTGCCTGCCACTGCTTCCAGAGTGCCGGGATTAAAAGTGTGCGTTACCATGCCCAACCACCTAGAATTTCTTGATCCTCCTACTTGAGTCTCCTGAGTGCTGGGATTCAGGTGTGTAGCACCACACCCAGTTCATGCATTGCTGAGAATCAAACCTCACGTTAGGCAAGCAGCTCTACCAACTCAGCTACATCCAGAGCCATCATGTTACATTGTAAATGCCTCTAGCCATCGATTGTCTTAGGTTTAAATGTAAGCTATAATTCTTTGGTACCATTTTCTTTGAATGGTTATTAAATGTTTAGCCTTCATTTTTTATATTAATGTTTCCAAACTTTTGAGGTGGTTTACATATTGTGGTGCATGTGTGTACGTGTGTGTGTTCATATATGTGTATACTTACAACAAATGCATTGGTTTTAGTGCAGTTTGCTTGTTACTGTTGAATTGTATTTTGTGTTCATTGTACTTTCTGGCCAGAGATAACTATAATTTAATAATAAGCAACATCGTTTTCTGTAATGTGATAATAGTATTATATACTTCTTAATAGTTAGTAATAGTCTATAATAGTACAGACTCCACATGATCTAGCCCATGCCATTTTAACCTTCATCCTCTTTGGGAAGCTCAAATGCAAGGATAACCTCTGGTGTAAATCGTAAAGGTATTTGGAAGAGAAAGCATCTGAGACCTCCCAAGTGTGAAGCAGTTTTTCACATTTTGGTAAAGAAGGCAGTGCAGATGAGCAAATAGTATGCAGAAAGGAATAGAAAAGTATCTACTAGAGGGTTTTAACCTTCCACGGCTTATGTTAGGGCAGTGATTAGGGAAGCAGCATCAGACTTGTAAGGGACAGTGAGGATATAAAGTTAGCCAACTATATTTAAGTTACAAAATAGTGGGGTAATCATTTTAAATTTATAGAAAACTTTAAAAGCTAAGTTTAAAATGTTAGCTTTTCCCATAGCAATGGTGCATCTGTTGCATCTGAGAATTTAACAGTGGTGTGATATTCTCTACTAATTTTGATGGTCACAAAATTTCAGCTCACCTTCCTCTTCTATGCAGAATTCAGTCCAGAATTCCACATTGCAGTTAAACTGTGTAATTAAAAAAAACAAAACAGGGTTTCCATATTGGCCTGGAACTTGAGCTTCAAAATTGTCAGGAATTTTGACTTGAGTGTGTAAGTATTGAGCTTCTTTTTCATATTAAGGTGGGAGCGATAGCACGTGCCTATTATCCCTGAATTCAGAAGATGGAGACAGGAGGAGTAGGAAATTTAAGGTGATCCTTAGCTACATAATGAACTCAAGGCCAGCCTGGTGTACATGAAACTCTGCCCCCTCAAATAAAATAAAACCAACTAATCAAACAAACAGTAAAAAGATTGTTCTTCTTTTCAGTTGAATATATTTTTTTTCTTTAAAAATAGCTGGAGGGGTCTAGAGAGAGGGCTCAGTGGTTAAGAGCAGTTGTTCTTGCAGAGGACCCACGTTCTGTCCCCAGCACCCACATGACAGCTCACAACTGCAGTTCCAGAAGATTCAATACCTGCTTCTGGCCTCCAAGGTTACCAGGTATACAGGTAGGGCATATACATATATGCAGGTAAAACACTCACACATATAAAATAAAAATAAGTACATACTTTTTTTGCTATTTGTTTTGAGACAGTGTCTTACTACATAACCCTGGCTGTCCTGGAACTCATTATGTAGACCAGTTTGGTGTTTATCTCATAGAGGTCACACCAGGCTAAAGAAATATTAAAAAAAAGAAGAAGAAGAAGAATGTAGGGCCAGCTACATGGCTCAGTTGGTTGAAAGTGCTTGCTACACAAGCCTGACAACTTGAATTTGCCCCCTAGACTCCATAGTGGAAAGAAAACTGACTCCTGAAAATTGTCCTCTGACCTCTACAAAAATGTGCATGCATACCTCTGTACACACTGATAAGAGCAATAACTAAAGAAAGTATTAAAGTTACTCTAAAAAATAAGAGTGGACTGGAAAGTAGTGAGTGCATCGTAATAGAGGCAGAAATTTTAGCTTTTAGTATGTGTGTAACAATTGCAGTTCTACCCTGCAGAGCTGCATAGCTGGCTTTTTGCCTGCCCTTTCATGCACAGTTAATAAAATAACAACTTCCTAGACTTATTGAGGGAGACGGCTTGTCAGATTCAGAGAATTACTGTAGAAATATTTCTGCTGTAGCCAAGTTCAGTAGTTGAGGGTTACCTGAGCATAAAAGCTGCCATGAGATGGGAACATGGCAGCCTGTCCTCATTCTGTGGATCAACATGGAAGAGTTCATTTTATAGACAGAAAACCATCAGAATAAGAGGAAGTAGTAAATTGAACTCTAGTAATTTATTTTCCTTTTAAAATACCCAAAACAAATTTGCTGTTGCTTTAGACATATTGTCAACTCTAAAATTTTTGAAAGTTCTTAATTGTTCTGAGCTGGACATGGCTCCAGAAAATGGTCCCAGGAAGTATGTTGAAAGAGGAAGCCAAGAGAAATAAATCTGACACAAGGCGTGGTAGTGTGTGTCTATGAGCTCAGTAAATACTGAAATAAGGATCAAGAGTTAGAGGCAGCTTGTGTTACAGAGTGAGAGCATGTCTCAAAAAGACAATAAAACGTGACAGATGGAAGGAGCAAGTGGGTTCAAACTCACCCAGTGCCCAGTTGTGGCCAGTTGCTCTCTATGTTACATTTTGAAATGGTTCGTTTCTGGTCACCTGGAACTCAGCCACTTGTCAGTACAATAACCATCACTTGGAGAAGTGAAAATGAAACATTTCCAGTTTAGGAAATGGTTGAAGCTTTAAACAAAGGGATATATTTTATATACACATGTTTGTCAATATGACTGTATGTACATGTAAACACCATTGCCCACAGAGGCCAGAGGAGGGCATTAGATCCCCTTGAACTGGAGTTAGAGGAGTCGGTGAGCCACCTGGCCTAGGTGCTGGCAACCAAACTTGGATCCTCAGTGGGAGCAGTGCTTGCCTTAACTGCTGAGCCCTCTCTCCAGCCCCACAGGTAAAGCTTATCTTCTTGGGCTAATGTTCCCCGAACTCCTATCACTTCCCCATCACTGTTAGGAGTTTTGCCAGGCACATGGAGGATTTCTGAAACCCAGTTTCTCTATGTCCTGACTTGTGTACACGAGCAGTAGTCTCTTTGCCACAGCCACAGGAGGACTTAAAGGGGAGAAGCTCTTTTTCTAGGAATTCATCTAAAGCAGTATCATATAGTGTCATTTTGTACTGGGAAGATATTGCATGGGCAGTTCTTTCTAGATATTAATGATTCCATTCCATTTCTCTCTTTGTAGCCCCATTCTGACACGTGTCAGCATCTAATGAAGTTGCCTTAATAGTGACATAGTTAGTGATGAAGGATGTCAGGTTAAGATTGATAAGTTATATTTTTAGCCAAACATGAAGGCATATTGTCTGTAATCCAGACAATAGTCTCAACCTGGTATGTGTGTGTGTGTGGGGGGGTCACATATCAAGATATCCTGCATATCAGATATTTATACTATGACTCATAACTGACAAAAATTACAGCAATGAAAATAATTTTATGGTTGGGGGTCCCCACAACATGAGGAACTGTATTATAGAGTTACAGCATTAGGGAGGTTGAGAACCACTGCTATAATCCCATTCCTTGGATGGTAGACGAAGGAGAATAAGCAGGTAGAGGCCAACCTTTAGCTACATGAGTCCTTGTCTTAAAAAATCAAACAGACTGTCTGAGTAGAAGGCTCAGTTGTTAAAGTTTTTAGGACCTGTGTCCAGACCCTCAGCACCCATGTAAAAAGTTGGATGTGGCAACACTGGTCTGTGATTCCAGCCACAAGGAGGCAGAGACAGGAGGATAGGTACACTTGATGGCCAGCTAGTCTAGCAGAATCATTGAGTGTCAGGTTTGGTGAGAGGTCTTGCCTGGTCAGGGTGGGGAAAGGAAGTAGCCACCAAGGAAGACATGGCATTTTACCTTTAGCCTCCACAGGTACACATACATAAACACACACACACACACACACACACACATCACACAGGACAAAGAAGCAAGGTTATATTTTCCTGCCTCTCCTTATGGGTTATGTCTGTAACCCATGTGGTGGCTGGGAATTGAACTCAGGACCTCTGGAAGAACAACCAATGCTCTTAACCACCAAGCCATTTCTCCAGCCCCAAAACTGTTTTGTTTTAAAGAAAATGATGCGAAGAGAGTCTGAATAGAATAAAAGGATGTAGAATTGCTTCGGTTCTGGTCATCTTAACTTTTATAAGATCAAATTTTAAATTAACTAGTGAGGTGTGTAGCTTTCTCCAGCTTCCTACAGGCAAGAGTGACTTGAACTAGAGAGATGATCTTCTGGAATCTTCTCTTTCACATCAGGATGACATGCGGTTGATGGTTCCAGGCCGTGTTCCAGGTTCTAGAACTCGTCATCAGCAGATTCATATCAGTAGAGATTTGGAGTTGATCTGAAGACAGTGCAGGGACAAAAACCTTGGCTCCATTAGCTATGCCACTCATTAGGTGGAAGGGGAAATCTGTTAAAAGACAAGTCTTTTCTAGATTCAGAAATGGTCTCTAACTTGAGTAGTGCTCAGTAGTGTGGGAGGACTCTGAGTGAAACAAAGAGATGATAAACCTGGGTAATTAGGAGAAAAGTGGAGTGCAGAGTTTTAATGAAATCTTGTTAAAATTTTTGACAAGAGATTTTTATCTTATGAAACTTTAATATAAACTGTAGAAGAAAACAGGAAAAAGGCTTTGTGATCTTGAGTTAGGCAAAGACTTTAAAAATGTAGAACACAGGAAACAGCTGAAGAAATGGCTCAGTGGTTAAGAACACTTACTGTTTTTGCAGAGTTCAAGTCCCACTACCTATTCTTGCAGTTCATGCCTGTAACTCCAGCTCCAGGGGATCCAACATGCTCTTCTGGCTACAGGCAGGAGCGAGAACACACACACACACACACACACACACACACACACGCACACACACAATTTAGAAATAAAAAGAAACTAAAAGAAAAAGTTGATAAATTGGATTTCATCAACATTGGAAGTGTTTACTCTTAAAAAGTTTAGTTTCCAATAGGCATGATGGTGCATGCTTTTTATCCGAGCACTGGAGGCAGAGGAAGGCAGATCTCTCTGAGTTCAAGTCCAGCCTGATCTACAAAGTGAGTTCCAGGACAGCTAGGGCTGTTACACAGAGAAACCCTGTCTCAGGGAAAAAGAAAAAGAATTCTGTTTCCATTAAGAAAATGAAAAGGAGAGCTAGAGAGATGGCTTCACAGTTAAGAGCATTTACTACTTTTCCAGAGGACCCGAGTTCAGTTCCCAGCACCCATGTTGAGCAGCTCACAACATCTCAACTTCAGGACCAGGAACTCTGACACCTTCTATCTTTTACAGACACCACACACATAGCACACACACAAATGTATATACAAACTAAAGAAAATAAAGCAAAGAGTGAGCCACAGGAAATACTTGGCAAATGTCTATCTGAGTCGAATAAGGGGCTTACATGGAAAGAGGGCCTGTAGAGAACTGAAGCTCGGTGATAAGAAGACAAAATATTGGAACAGACATTTACCAGAGAAGCTGTGCAATAGCTAATGCGTGTCTGAAAAGATGCTCAGAATTCTTAGCCCTTGGAAGTAATGCAGATTAAGGCAGATGTAGTAGCATAAACTTTTAATCCCAGCATGTGGGAGGCAGAGGCAAGCAGATCTCTGTGAGTTCGAGGCCAGCCAGGACTACTTAGTGAAATCCAGGGGTTGGGGGTACTGTGAGAATGATGGAAGGTGACGCAACTGACAGTGCCAAGTGTTGGTGGACTTCTTATGCGTTACAGCTGCTGGGAAAGCAGCTTGGCAGTCAACGCTGGAAATATGTTTCCCATATGAACTAGCAGTTCCACTCCCAGGTATTTACTTCAGAGAAATAAAAACATGTGTTTATACAAAAACTTAGGCTTGAAGACTCATTGCAGCTTTATGTATAACAGCACTAAATTGGATATAGTCCACATGTTCATGTGCTGGATGGGTAAACAACTTGTACTCTGTCATTAGAAGAGACTACTACCCAGTAATCAAGAATGAACTACTTACTGATGTAAGTAAAAGCATGATTGAATCTAAAAACTGGTGTGTTTGGGGCTGGAGAGATGGCACTGACTGGTCTTCTAGACGACCTGGTTCAATTCCTAGGACTTACATTTCATCTCATAACTGCCTGTAACTCCAGTTCCAGGGGCTTTATACTCTCTCCCGGCCCCTGTAGGCCCTAGGCACACATATAGTGTACAGACATCATGCAGACAAAACACTCATAAAATGAGGTTTAAAAATAAATCTTAAAATTTGGATGAGAGTCAGTGATTTCTATAGAGTTAGATTTAGATTAGGATTGAGATTAGTTTAGGTCTTAGCTTATTTTAGACACATGATTTTTGAAATAACCATTACTAGGTTGAATTGCAAAGAGTTTAATGGTTATTAAATTAGGTCATATTTAGATTAATATTCCTTTTTGAAAAGATTTTCATTTATGTGTGTAAGTGTATGTACACATGAGCACATAGGTGCCTGAGGAAAGCCAAAAGAGGGCATCAGATCATCTGATAGAGTCTGAGCCATCTCTCCAGCCCCGTAGTATACTTTTGATTCTTTTAATGCTAAGAATTTTAAATTATTAGATATGCGACTGTTTTGCCTGTATGTAAGTATGTGTATCAAGTACGTATCTGGTGCACATGGAGATCAGAAGACTATCAGATGCACTGGACCTGAAGTTAGAGATGGTTGTGAGCTGCCATGTGGGTGCTGGGAAATGAACCTGGGTCCTCTGGAAGAGCAGCCAATGCCCTTAATGCTGAGCCATCTCACCAGTCCTGCCCTTTGTTTTTGTTTTGTTTTGTTGTGAGCAGGAGACAGGTTGGGTGTGGTGGTGCACACCTTTAAACCCAGCACTCTGTGGCAGAGGCAAAGGGTCACTGAGTTCAAGGCCTGCCTGGTCTACGTAGTTGTTGGGGTCTAGCCTTGACGAATTCACATATTCCAGGGTAGGAGCATGAGGATTAGAATTATTAAGCAAAAGTAACAGAGATATGGGAGAAATGAGAGGCAGAAACACAGAGCAACATTGGGAGGGACGTTCAGTAAATACTGAACCTACGTGCTTATACACTTCACTCCAAAGGAGGGGGTGGCAGCAGACTTCATTAGCATGATATAAGGAGTAGCACAAGTATCCTACTCCGTGGAACCTTGGGCTAATCTGAAGGAGCAGGAATAGCTAGATGGAGTGGATCCACCTCTATACTCAAAATACTAATCAACATGCCCTCTTCCACCTTTTTGAGACAATGTCACTGTAATCGAGACTGGCCTCAGATTCCTAGTCTTAAGTGACCCTTCTGTGTGGTTAGATTGATTTTCTTGAAGTTCAATTAGCCTGTCTCTGTGCTTGCTTTTCATTGTGGTCTTGCATTTCCGGTGTCTCTGGGTTGTTGCACTTGTCTATACCTTCAGATACCTGTGTGTTTCCATTTGTTTCGTGCATGTCTTCCTGTATATCCTATCAGGGCACAGATGTAGCATGCTCTTCTGAACTTATTAACTCTCCTTCCCTTTGCCCTTCCTCCTTCATTCACAACATTTCTCTAGGCTCCCAAGGTCGGAAAATCAACATTGGTGCTTTTCACCCTTGTTTCTTTCTCGTCTCACAGGTCATTCATCCTGCTGCTTCTAAGAACGTAAAGAATGCTCTAACCTCTATTTCATGACTAGAGTTTGACTAGTCTCTTTAATCATTTCTCCTTTTCAACTTTTCTCTTTTCCTCCTTTATTTATTTATTTGTTTGTTTGTTTGGTGGCTTGGGGGTTGAATCTAGAACCTCATGTATGTGAGATAGGTGCTCAACCACTGAACTATGATGTCTCCAACCACCCCACTTTTTAATATTTTTTTAACTTTTATTTTGAGACAGAAATTTGCAAATTCATGCTGGCCTTGAAGCCTTAAACTTTTGATCATTTTGTCTCTGCCTCCTGCCACCAGGCTTAGTTTGCTTCTTGGGAGCTGATAGGATCTTATTATCTAGCTCAGGGTAACCTCAGACTTGGATTCTCCTACCTCAGCCTCCTGAGTGCTGGGATTACAGTCTTGTTCTTCCTTGTTTACCTCAAGAGTTATTTCTTTTTTTAAAAATCTATTATCTTCTTTCTCATTTGGTTTAAAAAGAATATCACCTTAGAAAATTTTTTCTTGCTGTTTAAAGTCTAAAATGAAGTAATATTTCTTTTTTTCTTTTTCTTTCTTTCTTTCTTTCTTTTTTTTTAACTTATGGGAGCCAGTCTGTCAACAGAAAACTCTCAAGAGAGACTCTTTGTCCCTAAGACTCTGCCGGCTTCTGCATAATGTACGTGGCAGAGTCAGGCCCATTTGAATACTTAGCAGATGTGCCAGGAAGACACTACCACCAAGAAGTAATATTTCTTTAAAATTCAAATTAAATATATCATCTGTGCTCTCATTCTACTCATCTCCCAAATACTCCTCTCCCTGGCCAGGGACTGGGGATTCTTTTATATACATCAGAATTCCTGGTTAATGTCATAGGTTTGGAATCAAATTGTCTGACTCTTTTAGCTATCAAGTAGGTGGCTTTGTCAACATTATTTTAGCTCTTTATGCCTCTGTTTCCTGATCTAATAGAGTTTATAATATATGTGCCTAATGTGGTCGATGTTAGGGTCGAATATTAGAATGCAGATGAAGTACTTTACCTGGCTCACAGGACGTTCTCAGCAAGATAGACTCCTGTTATCGTCATCCTTGAGAGAGCCCCAGCGCATTCGGTATTTTGGATGGTTGCTATGGTTGTTCCCACATGGGACCTCTCTAGAAAACCAGTTAATCCCTTGTGTAGAGTGTAGCCCTCTTCCTTACTTACTGGAGCTGCTGCGGCCTGACATAAACCACTCTCTTGGCAACCTAACAGCCTTGGCCACCTGGGTATGGGGTGTCCATTCTCAGCCTTTCTGTCCCTGTAGTCCAAGGCTTATCTTGTGGAGCAGCTGAAGTTCTTCTCTTCTCGGTATGTCTTCACTTTACAACAAAGGAAGGGTAGCTGACTAGTCCAGGACCATCAGTGATGAGATTCCCAGTCTTCGCCATTATTCGAGGCTGTATTTAGAAGCAGACTCTGTCCCTGGTGGCCGGTCCAAATCCTTTGCTTTTACAATGTTGAAGTTTGTCATCACTTTTCATCTGGGCTCAGTTTTGTATCTGTCTCTAGGATATCCCACGCATACCACCCCTTACCTTTGCAAGTATTTACTCATTCTTTAAATTTTTTTTGTTTTTTAATTATGTGTATATTTGTGTGTTTGGGAGGTGTTCTTGAAAGTGCAGAGGCCAGAAGATATAGTCAGAACTTCTGGAGGTGGGGTTATAGCAGGTTATGAGCTGCTTGATGGGGTGCTAGAAACCAAACTCTGGTACTCTGCAGGAATAGTACACACTCTTAACCATTGAGCCCGCCCGTCACCCTTGTTCTTAGTTAATCGACTCTATTGTCTCTGTTATGAAGACATCTTCTGTCTCTTAAGGCAAGGTTGCCTCTCTTTCCTTGTCCTCCACACTTTGTTTGTTCCTCTGTCACGCACTTAGTACATTATATTGTCTATCTTCCATATTGAATCAAGTGCATCAAGGTTAACAAAGCCCCTGTCTTATACCCTTCCCTGAGGGACCATTACTGGTTGCTGGCCAAGGGAGAGCCATTTTCTTCACTGATACAGCCACTACTAACTTGCCCACACTACAGTGGCTAGCCCCTTACTCATTCTCTTGCAGGCAACTTAATTAAATTCAGTGGGTCACAGAAGTCGACAGCAACAAAAGACATGACAATAGGAGAAGGGCTTACTGACTGGGAAGAAGCAAGGGTTCAGCGGGAATGGGAGGGGAAAGAGAGGATAGTAGGGGGCAAAAATGACCAAAATGCATTCTATACACCTATAAGATGCACCTATCTGATGATTCTGTTTAGAAAAAAAGGAAAGCATTATGTCTTGCTTGAGTGGCATAGCACGTTTTAGGCCAGTCTGAGTATGTGGCTAAGGCACTTTAAAAAAAAAAAAAACCAAGGACAGGGAGTTAGTTTTATTTTAGAAACTTGTATAGAGTTTGTTCTATGGTAGGACCTTGTGTAGTATATTCGAGGCCTTGAGCTTGACTCCGTACACAAAAAGGAAAAAGAAGAGAAAGGAAAAAAGAAACAAGGATGAAGATGTAGGGGAATCCTGTCTTATTTATCTTGTACCTGGGACCTCAGCTTTTAGCAGGTAGTCTGACAGATGCTCAAGAAATATGTAATGAAGAAAGAGTAAGTCATGCAGAGGAACCAAGGGTGTTGGTTGTCAGTGAATTGCATATTGAAGTGTTCCTGTGGTTTTAGAAAATAATTCTAACCAATGGAGAAATATAGCTCTCTAGGGATGGGAAAACAGCAGCAAATTGATGTTTAAAATGTGAGTGTGTGATGGGCAGTAGTGGCTGGTGACCAGAGTGCAGGAGAGGTGTGTGCTTTTCAGGCTTTTATACACAAGAGCTTTCAGGACCATGGCAGGGGCAGCAGCTGGCAGTGCAGCACCAAGGAGCCTTTTGGTTTTAAGTATGTACAGCTGTTTTGAACATCCATGTTTTAGTTTTAGAAATTCATGGAACTTTTGTTTTCTGGGTTCTTATCTGTATCTAGAACATGAAAATGCTTCTTGTCTGTTCACGTTCTCCTCCAGTAAGAGAGATACTGCAAGACATGTGTCACTTGTCCTCTGGGCTTTGGCATATACTGCATGCCCCAGTGCCCAGATCTGGAAGATAAGGATTGGGGTTTAGTCTAGTATGGCAGCAGACAGCTTTCTGTGACTTGGGGGATTACCCACTAAGAAGTATTGTGTCATGGGACAGAGAAGGGTGAGCTCATCTTGTTCTGATCGACTGGGCAGTTCCTGGAAGGCTGCAGTCAGTTGGAGGCACCTCATTACAAGAGTGCTGGGGACCAGTTGGAGAGAGTTCACAGGAGACCCACAGGAATGCTTAAAAGACTGAAGAGGCTGACTGATGAGGAAAGAATATAAATGAAAACCGTATAACTTGGCTGAACCAAGACAGCAGAAGTATACAACTGTATAAATATCTCAAGAATATAAACTTGATTGGGGAGGGTAACTCTTTATGGTGGGGTTTGGGATGGGGAGAAAAAAAATGCAAGAGTAAAATTAAGGCAACATATTATAAACCAACAGTTCAAACCATATGGTAAGATACTTTATTTCGGGGAATCTTCTTAGACCATTCTACCCTATGGACCTTGTCCCAGCTGAATTCTTTTTTTAAATGTTGGAGAATAAGTCTGAGAAATACATTTTTCTTACATTC
Organism: Dicrostonyx torquatus; assembly: GCA_028555095.1. Classification (NCBI taxonomy): domain Eukaryota; kingdom Metazoa; phylum Chordata; class Mammalia; order Rodentia; family Cricetidae; genus Dicrostonyx; species Dicrostonyx torquatus. Next base: position 6,527,451 of record JAQHUG010000081.1, read on the forward strand.
TGCCTTGTTTTGTGGAAACCAGTCTGTGATACTAGAACTCTTGGTTGTTGCCACTCTCTCCAAATGTGAAGTGGACCTTTATATGAGTGTTTTCTTACTTTCTTAGAGTAGCATTTTGAGGACTGGAAAGATGGCTCGGTGGTTAAGAGCACTTGCTGCTCTTGAAGAGGACCTGGGTTAGGTTCCCAGCACCCAGATGATGGCTCACAACATTTATAATTTCAGTTCCAGAGGACCCAGTGCCCTCTCCCGACCTTCACCAAGCATACATGAGTTATGCATCCACTCAAACACATGAAATAAATAAATATGTAGAAAATGTTCCAATAGCATTTTGAAAGCAGACTAAGCCATTAGTATGTATTAATTAATTGTAGGGACAGTAATGTGTTTGATCCTTCAGATACATTGTATTAAAAAAATCCTTGCCGGGCAGTGGTGGCACACGCCTTTAATTCCAGCACTCGGGAGGCAGAGGCAGGCGGATCTCTGTGAGTTCGAGGCCAGCCTGGTCTACAAGAGCTAGTTCCAGGACAGGCTCCAAAGCTTCAGAGAAATCCTGTCTCGAAAAAAAAACCAAAAAAAAAAAATCCTCTTGCTTAGCCCTTTGGAAATGATTGAATAAAATTTTTAGTTATCCTATGAATATAGACATGAAACTTTTAAATCAGAGTTAAAATAAGAGCTAGAAATGGTTGGGAAGTAGAGACCAGAGAATGAAGAGTTTCAGGCTAGCCTGTACTACATATTGAGAGCTTGATTAACCCATGAGAGGAAAGAATTGAAATGAGAAATCTTTGCATAATTTTGTGAGCTTTCTAGCTCTTTTCCCAGAAAAGGTGGTATTAGAATGCTTTTTTTGATTTATTGTAGGAATGTATTCATATTTACAAGAGGTAGCTACATAACTTTAAGCCCTTAGGACTGACAGTAGTGGCACAAGGCTGAAAAGTACAGCTTTTGGGAGCTGGGGCAAGAGTGTTGGGAGTTCAAGGCAGCTGTGTGGCGAGATCCTGTGTTAGAAGGAGTGGGCCACTTGTTGGTTCCCGACTGCTTAGCCCTGAAATAACCACACAGAAATTGTATTAATTAAATCAATGCTTGGCCCATTAGCTCTAGCTTCTTATTGACTAACTCTTATATATTAATTTAACCTATTTCTATTAATCTGTGTATTACCACATGGTTGTGGCTTACTGGCTAGAGTTCCATCTGGCTCTGGTGGGGCTACATAGCTTTTCTCTGACTCCACCTCCTTTCTCCCAGCATTCAGTTTAGTTTTCCCTGCATTTCTCTGTTCCCCTATAGCTCTGCTGTCAGCCCAAAGCAGTTCCTTTATTAACCAATGATATTCACAGCATACAGAGGGGAACCCCACATCAGTCCTGTCTGAAAGCCAGGTGCCTGTGGGCTTTGCCCCTGAAGGTCAGATAATTTACACATGTATCTCTTCTGCAGCTACTTGGCTCTGCCTTGCTGTGCAAAAACTGGGTGATAGACTGGCTATGTGAAAGAATGAACTTGACCATCTTCGTTTTGTTTGTGTTTACAAAAAGATCAAACGGGAATCTGGTCTACATGTAAAAGTTTACTGAATCTTGCTTTAGTCTCTTGCATTTGAGAGCATGGTCTCTATTACTGACAATGTAAGGATTACCCATAAGCCTATTAGAACATGGGAACATTGGGCTGCCTGCTCTACAGTTGAGGCAGTGCTTCTCAATTGAGGAGCTTGTAAGAGGGTACAGACCCTGATAGCCCAGGGCTGGACACCTTATTACAGTGGAAGGCAGAAGTGGCTAAGACACACTGTGACTCCCCAGAGGACGACCACTTCTCACTGCTTTACTGTTATGTAAACAGAGCCAGGCAGTGGTGGTGCAGCACTCAGGAGGCAGAGGCAGGCGGATCTCTGAGTTCAAGGCCAACCTGGTCTACAAGAGCTGGTTCCAGGACAGGCTCCAAAGCTACAGAGAAACCCTGTTTCGAAAAACCAAAAAAAGAGCTGGCTCAGAGGTTAAGAGCATTGCCTGCTCTTCCAAAGGTCCTGAGTTCAATTCCCAGCAACCACATGGTGGCTCACAACCATCTGTAAT